>LTAE01002259.1:0-21590 GCA_001647135.1 Pontederia paniculata | reverse complement strand
ATATATATATATATATATATATATATATATATTGGTATATATAGTTTTTTAACACCATAAACTATGTTAGCGTAGCTTAAATAAAATATTTGTTAGCAATAGTATATAATGTGTCAATAGAAAGTCATTCGTTGATTAACACTTTTATCTTTCCTATTGGACTGATAGTTGGCAAAGAGCAATAAAGTTAACACTTTATTGTCCATTGGCATTATATTTTATATGTATTAATAAAAGTATAGTTATGTTAACGTACAATTTATTATGTTGATAATTATTTTATTTTTCTCAACAATAGTCACATTTCGATGTGCCTATATTTACTAAAATATTTATTCTATAGTTTTTTCTATAATAATGATAATATACGAACAAAAACTAAAGTACATATATTTTCACATCATTGAGAAAGAAACATTTGATTCTCAAATGTCAAATTGATTTAAATAAACATTCTCAAATAGTAAGTCATTGTTATCACAATCATTACAATTAAACATTCTTTAACAGGGACACAATTTGCAAAGAAAAATAAATATATCTTAATCATCTATGTTTGAGCACCATTATCTTCATTTGGACCTACAAAATAATAATAAATATTAGACATTAACTATATAATTCATGCACCCATATATATAAAGGCGATTATTTACAACAAACGAAATTTGTACCTTCATTTGGATAGAGTTTTCATTTGAATGGCATGCATTGTGATCAAATGGATTCTAACATTAAAAGTATGTTGATTAGAGTTAAGTTGTTAAATCAATATCATATCACTTAAATGCAATTAGTTCACATTGATTATTTGTCTCACAAATGTTTCGTGCTTCTGCAAAAAAAAATATTCACATGATTGTCTTGGCCTTCAGCAAAGTGTTTCTCAAATAAAGAAAACATTGATTTCTTAAAGTGAATAGAATCTTCTATTGGCAATGAGTTTCTTGATAGTGATTTTGATGATACTTCTTGTGCATCATTTGCATTAGCTAAATAATAGGTCTCATGCATTTTAATCTTTCTCTTCTTTCAGGTCCTTTAACTTGAGTGAAAAGTTTTTTCGCCTTCTTTCATCATCATCTCCGGTAATAAAGAAATTAATGAATGACACTAATGAACTAGCTCAATAATAAGTCAAACATAAAAAATAAAGTTAACGCATACCCCATATCTTGATATTATATCATTGACAATAGTGCCATCTTTTTCTTGTTCTACTATAGATATATAATTCAGCTTTGGTTGGAGTTTTTCCATTTGATTTTTTATCTAGTAAAAATAAAAATAGAAAACTTAACCAAATGTAATTACTTAAATATAAAATGAAATTAAACATGAAAGACAACATTTTCATCTATGAACATAGGAAAGGATTTTGATCCAAGAGAGGGGCATTCATGATTCTTTGAGACACATTCTTTATTCCTATCACTAATTTTTTGTTCAAAAAGAAAATTATTAGAATACATAATTAATGTGTTCAAAGAAATATTTAATTTATACAAACGTATAGAATAAAAATGAATTGTAAAAAATAAGTGGGTAACTTAGAAGTAGTTACTTTCGATTTTCGCTTTTTCAATATTCAATAACATTTTCAAATTGATCGAAATCAATTCGATAATCTTTAAAATGCTAAAAGTAAAGCATAAAAAATAATATATATGTTTTATAAATTTGTATAGTTAACTAAACAAATGTTCTATAAGAAGATTAAAATTTATAGTATGTTCATGGTCTAGATAGAAATTTTAATTGGTAAAATAACAATAAAAAAATAGAAAGCGAGAATGCATTTTATATATTTCTTGCTTTAATTAGATTAATTTCAAGACCACCTATTTATACAAAAAGAAGAAAATATAACAGAGATGTTTAACCCTTAATGGCTTCATTCATAAGAAAATTCCACTTGATCTTATTTTACCTATGAATCATTTAACTGGCATATATATATCCTTCATTACTTATATAATTATGGTTTAAAATCATTAACATAAGAGGCTAATGATAAACTTAGGTTCTAAATGAACTCATAAGATAAATAGTTAGGATACTTACTTTTGGCAAAAAAAAAAGCCTAGAACACCATTGGCTTCTCTAAAAAGAAAAAAAACACTATTAAAATCCAATGCAAAAACAATCTTAAGCTAGATAAATTAAATCTTATGTTTTAATGAAACTTTATTGAACACTTAATCATGGATAAAAAGATAGGACTAAAAGATTTCTAAAAGAAGATATACTTTTAATATCCTAATTTCTCCAAATATTTTTCAACACGGGACTATAAAAACAATCTTTATGATATACTAGTTCAGATTCATGTTTTTACCTCATATTCTTAGATAAACTTCTTGATGGAAGAAATGTAGGCAGCAACAACAAGCCGATCCGAGATCACCGAAAGATATTTTGTTTTCAATTGAAACCATAAACTATGAAAATTTGAAACTGGTTACAAATGTTTTATATATATATATCATTTCTCCTCACATTATTATGTGGGCTTATTAGTATGTGCTTGTGCTCACAAGCCTAGACTAACAAGCATGTGAGTATTATTGGGTTGTGCTGTAATTTATAACGCTGCATAAACATTTTATCCATATAGAGGAATATGAGTGTGCAACGTTGTAATGTACAACACTCCATTTCTCCTCACATTATTATTGAGCTTGCTAGTATGTGTTTGTGCTCACAAGCCCACACTAATAAGCATGTGAGTGTCGTTGGATTGTGCTGTAATTTATAGCGCTGCACAAACGTTTTATCCATGTAGAGGGATATGAGTGTGCAACGCTATAATTTATAGCAGTCCATTTTTCTTCACATTATTATGTGAGCTTGTTAGTATGTGGTTGTGCTCACAAGCCCACGTTAACAAGCATGTGAGTGTTGTTGGACTGTGCTATAATTTATAGCGCAAGAGAGAATATTTTGACGAACTTTATTTACCGCCAGATCAAAGTTTTCCCACCTTCAAGAAAAGGTTCCGCCAAATATATTTCCTAACAAATAAGTCCATAACAAAATCATTATTATATCGTGAATTTAATTTTATCTTTGTTTTGATTTGTTTTGAATAAGTTCTTTTTTGTTCAATCCATTTGTTTAGTTTTCTACAAATTTTGGACTCTCTACATGCATGCTTATCTTAATTAGACGCCCATATCTCAATGCTCGATTTTCCAAGTATTAACATGAAACATGCATGAAGTCCTATTTTTTCTCACATAAGGGCAACGTGAAACTTGTATGCATGCATGGAGTCCACATTGTTTTCCAAGTTAATGTCCCACTTCTTGTTTCTTATCTAACCAATATCCGATTACTATCAACCAATTCACTATCCACTAATATCTGCAAGCTAATCCCACCATTTTTCCAATAAATTTTTATCCATATGTAGTTAAAGTTTATAGACAATTTTATTTTTTATCAATTGAAAAAATGATTAACTATTCTTAATTAATTAAATTATTTGTTTATTATTGGGAAAATGATTACTTAATGAAAATTTTATTTTGTTTAAGTATCAATTTTTATTAACAAAATTCATAACTCTTAATTGCTTATGATTGATCAAAATTGCAGTAACACTATATTTAACAACACTAACAAATTTAGATTGTTACTAAATGTTAGCGTCGTCATAGAGTCTTTTTTCAATTAACTATTAGCATAAATAATAATTTTACTAATGGATTATTAATAGCATTAAAAATATATATTTATCCTAACGGATTACAAAACTTTTCTAGTGATAAAAATGTTTGGGCTATATAAATGAGATTCTTATCAATACTAATATTTGATATTTGTTGGCACAAAACAAGTGTTTAATAATAAGGGTCAGCACATCTAATGTTTTTTCCAAAAATTATTATAGTTATTACTATAGATATATCAATTTTAACGATGTTCATTGGTAAGGATATAACAATATTAATACTTTCTCGTATAGTTGGCAAAGAATAAGTTATATTAACAGTTCCTTTAATTAATATCAATGTGTTTTTCTATTCGTTGGTAAAAATGTGTGTTAGGATATGCCATTTTTTTTGTAGTGGTGACAATATCCCAAAATTATTTCACTTGGTAAACTTTTCGATCTTCACATTGTTGGGCATCATCTCTCTGCTTGATTTCGTAAGCTAGGTGACAATCCATTATCAGAGTGAGGTTCATCAGAAATCCTCCATCAGGTCAAGAGAAAGCACCAACGACAACTCCATGAGGACAAATTCTGAAGCGGAGATGTTGATGCTACGCAGAAAGGCGTCATCGTTGCACGAGTGGGCGTAGTCGTGCAGGTGGGTATGCGAACCTTATGGCGCTGCACATGCAAAGCGCCATTGTGCGAGTGCGGAAAGGTCGCCATCGTTGCATGAGTGTGCGCAACCATGCGGGTGGGCACGCGCAGCCTTGCAGCGCTGCACATGCAAGGCACCACTATGCAGGCGTGCATAGTCGTGCAACACTGCATAGGCCGGATGCAAGAGGGTATAAATAAGAGGGGATGTCACTATAACAAAAATACATATTTTTATGTCTAATACTGGCTCAAATTTAAAATTTGAGGCAATCAAGTGGTAGAAATGGATGACCGCATTTAAGATGAATGGACTATTGCAAACGCATTTAAGATGACCGCCTCAATTGAGACGATTCAAACCTCCTATATTGAGGCGGTCACAAACTGACTCAAATTGAGTTGTATGTGCGGAATGTGTCAACAAAGGCATGCAAGACCGCCTTAACACTTTGAGGCGGACAAAGGACCGCCTCAAATCTTTGAGTCGGTCCGTAGTCTGTCTCAACCCTATTTTTCATACTGCCTCAAATAGTAAAAAAATAAAAAATATGATAACAACCTTAGAAATATAACACAAATATACACATCATAAACTAAATTTATCATCATAATAATTTTGACAAACTATCACAAATACACACATTATATAGTTAATAAAGTTTGCATTGTTAGTTTTTTTTACACAATTCACAAAATCACGTCCTCATCATCGTCGTCGTCGTCCTCCTCCTCCTCCTCCGGGTCCTCATTGGCTTGTTGACTATTCTGATTCATAATAAACTTCATCATCATGGCTTTGAATTTCTTCTGACATCGAGATCCATAAATTGGTTTATGTCCCTTGGCCACATCATGATATTATAGAAACTAGGGATGGATTTGTTCTATTACATATTGGCAGAGAGATGACCAATTTATAACTATTAACTTTAATTTCGTACGTCCATCAAATAACTAGATGAATGATTGATATTTAGTCATAACTTACCTAATCAAGATAGGATTGGAGTTTCACTCTAACTAAAATATCTCCTAATAATATTAGCCACATAACAAGAGTATTTAAAAAATATATAACATTCGCCCACTTGGTCTGATTATTAGAACATCCAAGTAAACATAAGACGCGTATAAAACTCCATCATAATACCTGCATTTGATATTTCATAAAATGTGAGTTATGGTGATTATATGCTACTAACTCAATATACTTCCTTCCATACACTAAAACATTCATAATATATCAAAATAGGTCATTAATTTCGTTATAAAAATATTATCTCAACATTAGGTGTACATGTTCATCAATAATAGAAAATAATATTAGTCAGACACAATTATATTGAGCTCGAAGTGTCAATATAATATCATAAAAGATCAACCACAATTGCAATAAAGGTCCATAATTTTGAATATAATATATATATATATATATATATATATATATATATGTAGTCTTTAGTGGTGAAAACTCTTTCATTAAGAAATCTATCATCATTAGATTTAATTCTAATTCTTTGAATTGACACTCTTTGTTTCTGATCTCTACATTAAAAGAATACTCTACATTTATGTGTTTAACACTTTAAGAATATTTGTCATTTATGGAGAATGATTATTATTAAACAATTCACTTTTAATAATTGATTAATGGCGTCGACAATCATCAATCTTGAAATAAATTTTTGCAGTCATAATGCATGAATTTGACTTCAATACATATCATAGGTTATTTTCATAAACAATGACTAGTCAATTTGCATATTTTATCATGACACTACTCCATCATGTAATAGGAGTGAATACTTTATATGAATTTTTATATATCAAGTCATCTAAATCCAAATATTTGATGATTCATAATTGATCAGTTATTCATACATGAACACATAAATTTTTTTTTAAAATTATTATACATACTATCAACATCACACATATAAATAGAATTTTAATTCTTTATACTCCACATTATTCCTTAAACATAATAGAGACCAAGATTAACATTAATCATTCATAAATATCTCTAAAATTATTTCATTCATGATTCATAAAAGAAGATATTTAATTTTTATTAACATATAGTACAAATATTGACATTATATAACGTATTATAAGTATATTTATAAAGCACAATCATACTCCCGCTGATCTTTTGTTACATATGCATTCATAATGTTTTCTTCGTAATTAAAAGATCTTATGGTACTAATAAATTTGATGTACCATTTCAGAATTTTGTTTATGATTATACATTGTCTAAAATATTTTAAGTTTACACATCATGTGTAAATTTCTTTTAATGCAGAAACTTCCATGTTAATTCATAAAACCTCCTCCTTAAAATCCACATTAAGAAATATTTATGTTTATGTTCATATAACTCTAAATCACACTGAGTTATTAAACTTATGATAATTTTTAATGGGTCTTTTTCTTAAGTTTGATGTAAAAGCCATTTTATGATCAATGTCTTCTTTTCAAGTACAGCAATGTTTTTTCATTGTTGTCAAACTATTATTTCAATGACTAGACACTATACGAGAGAGGTTGTATATCAAAAGGTTGATTGCTAATAACCGGCCACTGCCTGAAAATACTATGTCTAGGGGGTAGGAGAAAGCCCCACCTCCTCTTGGTTGGCCCCTAGCCGAGGGAGTAAACCTACGACCAAGCGGGGAACAAAGGCGACATATCAGCTTTTTTGACCTCGAAGTTGCAATGTTTCCATGGTTACTGCTTAATTCTCTCTTTCAAGCTTCCTTACAAGCAAGGGCTTATGGACAAATGAACATTTGTATATTGAAAATATTATTCTCATCTTATTAATATCCATATTTTCTTATTTTGTCGCTCCCATTAATTCCACCATTCTAAATGAATCATGAATCATCAATTTCACAACATCTTCATATTATTATTATGATAATTAAATTTATAGTATTTGGATTTCTTATGGTAACCAACAAAATAATCATTAATCATTTGGGAAACAAATTTCTTTAATGTGGATTGTACATATTAGATTATCTAGGACAAATCCTAAACATACATGTGCATCAAGGTTTTGATTTACAATTCAAAGAAATAGTTAAAACTATCTTGCTAAGAATCCTATTAACCAAGTTCACAACATACATGCATCCACAATGATATACGGATAATAATTTTATTATTCATCAAAACCATTAATATCTCGTTGCATCTTTTAATCATACTAATGTGTTGAGATGTGCTTGACATAGTGTATTTTGCATATATGACACATTTATCTAAGGATCAAGTGATTGACTAGATCCAAAATATTTTCATAGCATTCACCATTTACGCCCTACCTTATGTTTTTACTATATATTTAATTAACTTATGTCTCAAGAAGATCCATTATTTGAGACTTGTTATTTAAATATAATCATAGTATTAAATTTCAGTAATAAGGCACTCAAATACACTCTCCATCAGTAGATAGAATATCATAAAGAGCATATATTAGGTATATGTCTTATTTTAATAATTGGAGTACATAATGTAACTTTTGTTATTGTGTTTGGTATGCTTACTTGTAATGCATTCTCCACACAATCCAAGATTAATAAAAATATTATTAAAGATTATATAATCTTTACTAATATTTTTCTCGAGATAAATCTCAGAATTTGATGTCACAAGTAAACACATAATTCTAACACTATGACCAAGGACCAGCAGAATCAAGACTCTATTATCCATTATTTAGTAATGAACCTCGACAATATCAAAATCTTAAAATTTATAATTCACTAATGACATTAAAGTTAAGTAACTTATTGACTTAATAGGCTAACTAAATAGCTCATCAATTTTTTTAGCTATTTTTCCATATTTTAAATTATTCAATATCCAATTATAATGGATATCACCACACCTACGATCACCCTTCCTGCTACCAAGTACATCCCTAATGTACCTATGATAGTGGAGGGTAGAGACTATTCAGTAGATCTGATAATCATTCCCATGAAGGACTAGATGTCATCCTTGGGTATGGACTAGTTGTCATACCATGATGTAGTGTTTCTATGCATAATGAAGAAGGTCACCATCGACACACGCAACAATTACAAGCAACAAACAGAGGAACAGCATCAAAGGATAGCAAGGTGTTGATGACGACAATCCAAGCCCAGCAAATGCTCGAGAAGGGATGTAGAGGATACTTAGCTAGTATCATCAACACTAAGCCTAAGAAGAAGGACCCTCAGCAACTGAAAGTCATTAGAGATTTTCTAGATGTCTTCTTAGAAGATAACTCAGGGTTACCGCCACAACGAGAGGTGGATTTTTGGATAGAGCTGCTACCAAGAATAGCTCCCATCTCTAAGGAACCTTAACGAACAACACCTGTAGAGATGCAGGAACTCAAGAAGCAACTGCAAGAGCTTCTTGACAAGGGATTAATCAGGCTGAGTGTCTCACCTTGGCTGCTCCGATTTTATTCATGAAGAAGTAGGATGGCTCCCTCCGGTTGTGCATCGACTACAGGATGCTCAACAAGGCAACCATAAAGAACAAGTATCCTTTATCGTGTATAGACGAACTTTTTTTATCAACTATCAAGGGCCATGGTATTTTCAAATATTGATCTAAGGAGTGGATACCATCAATTCAAGGTTGCGGAAGAGGACATATCAAAGACCGCCTTTAGGTCAAGGTATGGGCATTACGAGTTTCTATTAATGCCATTTGAATTGACAAACACATCTGTAGTGTTTATGGACCTGATGAATATAGTATTCAAACCCTACTTAGATTATTTCGTATTGTCTTCCTTGATGACATTATGATCTATTTGGCAAGTCCAGAGGAGCACAAGGAACACCTCATATTGTGTTGGAGTCTTTGCGGAAGCACAATCTATACACAAAGTTGTCCAAGTGAGAATTTTGGCTGGACAAGATCATGTTCCTTGGCCACATCATATCGAAGCAGGGAATCGCAGTGGACCCAACTAAAGTTGAAGTTGTCTCTAACTGGACACCGCCAAAGAATCTTGAAGAAATTCATAGCTTCTTGGGACTTGCAGGATATTGTAGGTGATTTATCAATAACTTCTAGAAGATCGCATTGCTTTTGACAAACCTGACATGGAAAGGAACTAAGTTCATATGGTCCCAGAATTGGGAATGGAGTTTTCAGGAATTGAAGACTCAATTGACAATGGCACCAATACTTAAAATTTCCTTAGAAAGTGGTGGGTATGTGGTGTACAAAGATGCTTTGGCACAAGTCTCGATTGTGGATTGAGCATTAGAGGCCTTATGGTATGCTCAAGAATTGAGCATCCCAGAGTGGAAGTGAGAGCCCATAGCAATGGATTTTGTGACCATCCTATCCAATACCAAGAGGGGACATGATTCTATCTAGGTACTAGTGGACAGGCTGACAAAGTCTGCTAACTTTCTCCCTATTAAATAGAAGCAGCCAGTGGAAAGGTTAATGGATTTGTATGTTAGGGAGATAACTAGATTAATTACATGGGATCTCAATCTCTATTGTGTCAGATAAAGACCCCAAGTTCATAGCAATGTTCTGGAGGAGTTTCCAGGACTCTTTTGAAACCCGACTAAGCTACAACACGACATTCCATCCACAAACTCATGGACAATCCAAAAGATAATCCAGACCCTGGAGGACATGCTTAGATCATGTGCGCTAGATTGGAACGGAATTGGGATGATCACTTGCCATTGATTGAGTTCGCCTACAATAATGGTTACCACTCCAACATAGGCATGGATCCTTTTGAAGCACTGTATGGAAGGCCATGCCGCTCACCAACTATTAGAGTGAGGTAGGCGAGCAGAAGTTGATGGGACCAAAGGTAATATAGGAATACATTGACCGAGTGGAATCAAGAGAAGGATGAAGGATGCAAAAAGTAGACAAAAGACATGTTGATAAGGGGCACTGAGAACAAATTTTTAGAGTTAGACCACAAAGTGATGCTGAAGGTCTCTCCAATCAAAGGTGTCATGAAGCTTAGCAAAAGGGTAAACTCAGACCTCGTTATGTAAGTCCATTTGAGGTGAGTTGATCAGCGAGGGAGCATGTAGACTGACACTAACCCCTTAATATCGGCATGTGCACAACGTCTTTCATGTCTTCATGCTCTGAAAGCACCAACATGATGACGCCAACATGATCAGGATCGAGGAGCCCAACCTGAAGGAGGATTTCACTTACGAGGAGTAACTAGTGAAAAATTTGGAGCGTCGCCTATAGCGCCAAGGCAACAAAGAAGGTGGCGCTAGTTAAAGTGGTTTGGAATCAACACCAGGACAAGCAACCTAGAAACTAGAGTCCGAAATGCGCAAGGAGTTCCCAACACTTTTTGGGTAAGCCTCCATCTCCGTCTTGAATTCGAGGATGAATCCTTTTTATAAGAGGTTTATGATGTGATACCCATGATTTTATAAAATCAAAATTAATAGATAATAATATTTAATTAATTTTAATTCTATGATTGATTAGATAACAAAAATTGAGTCAAAGATCATAATTGGATTTAAATTAAACTTGGAGAAATCTTAAGTAAAACACTTATAAATAAGTCCTATGGTGGGGGGAGCCTCATAACTTTATTCTCTCCCCCAAAACTCCAAATACACTATGGCATCTCTCTCTCTCTCTCTCTCTCTCTCTCTCTATCTATCTATCTATCTATCTATCTATCTATCTATCTATCTATCTATCTATCTATATATCTAGGTTTAGAGGTAAAGTTCTCTCCCTTTTTCATAGTCCCTTCTCTCTCACTTTCTTTCTCCCCCTAAGTTTATTCCAAACCCCGAGGAGAACGTGAAAGGACCAAGGACAACATGGAGATCGAGGGAACAAGGTCGAGGAGCATTAAGGAATGAAGGATGAATCCTAGAGGAATATATATATATATATAGGCAGATCCCTTTGATGATAATTTCATGATTAAAAATTGCATGCTAGGGTATTATCCTATATACGAATAGTTTAGAGTCATGATAATGGATTTTAATCATTGTTTAATCTTAGAAATAATTAAATTAATTTGGGAATAAAATGATGAATATGTTTCTATGACTTGACATGATATACGAGATGGCAACCCATTTTCTGCGTCAACACGATCGTGAAACTGGATTTCATGACCGTGATGGCATTGGTCATGGCCGTGAAGATGAACTTTACGATCATGAACCTAAGGCGGAGAAAATGACTCCTGGTCACGGTCGTGATGACGGTCTTCACGCTTGTGAATCGAAGACGAAGAGGAGAAACACCTCGCGGTCACGATCGTGAAAATGTTCTTCACGCTGGTGATTCGAAGATGAAGAAGAAAGATGACTTGCAGTCACGGCCGTGATAATGGTCTTCACGCCCATGAACCTAAAATACGCATGCCCATGAATGAGACAAAGATGAAAAATGACTTGCGGTTATGACCGTGAAGATAGACTTCACGACTTGAACTTGAAAGTCACGGGTCGTGAAGACGATCTTCCGCCAATGAACCTAAAATATGAGCTCTCGATCACGACCATGAAGATGTCCTTCATGACTGTGAACCTGAGAGTCATGGCCGTGAAGAAAGACTTCACGCCCATGAGAACGAATATAAAAAGTTTGAAGCTTTCGGTCACGTCGCGTGACCGTGAAGAATCCCTTCATGGACCGTGATGGATTTTTGAAAGGTTTAATTTAAATTATTGTTACTTTATTGAAAATCCTAGAGGATAGATGACGGTAGATTCTCTTCTGAATATTAAGGATTAATATGTGGACAAGATAAGGGCCAACCATCTTCATTTAAATTAAATGATGAGATCATCATGTATTGTTAAAGTTTGGGAGCGATAGTGCTATTAAAGATAGGATTGATAGAATAACTGCTATCCAATTCATGTTGATTGACTTTCTCCCACCCTGCAACAAAAGGATTTCTCGAGCATCTTTATCAGTCATGGCTTGGGCACCTCCACTAACCTATTGGCGAGACCTCCAAGACTCGTGAGCTATTTAAAGTCACCCAAAGCAACCCTTAAATTCACTAATAAGATAAGTCAAAGATAAGAAGATAATCACATGATCTAATTATTGCATTGATCATATAACATTAGATGATTGTTAGAAAAATGTTTGATGAAACAATTGATGAAAGATGTTGATGATTGATTAAAGATGAAGGTAAATGATTGACTGGTGATGAAAGTTAAAGACATGAGAATAATTGATGTTTGACCATTGATTATACATCACTCCTTATGTAAAGAAAATAAAATATGTTAAAGATAATGAAAGAAAGTTAAGTATTGAAAGAATGAAAGATAGAAATAATTGGTGTTTTAACTTTTTATCATTGGCTTATTTAAAATTTAATCATTGTTGTCATACATAGTGGGCATTATAGCTCATGGGAGAATTGTCTTCCTTGCTTTGAATCTTGTAGGTCAGTTATCTGAGGCGATATGATGGATGGTGGCGCATGCGATGACTGATGTTCGTGATGGATACTGCTTGCACATTATTAGTGGTCAATAGTGTCTCTAGTATTAGTTTGGGATATTTCAATTTGATGCAAGACTTCCGCATATTTTCTATTTATAGAAGAGTTTTAGTTTTAAAATTTTTATTTATTATGTATTTTATTTGACTGAACAAATGGTTAACCATAAAGTCAAAGTAAAATATGATGTCATAATGTCTCTAAAAGAATATTATACCATGTTGCGAGATATGATTATAGGTCATTATATTATCATAAAAAATAATTTTAGGTGATCAAACATAACTCTATAATGTTCTCTATGCCTTTGTTTGGACAAAAGCTAATGGAGGGGAAGGGTGGTAGAGAAGAGGAAATGAGGGGATAGGTAGGATAATATAAGTCTATGTTTGGATAAAACTTTGAACCTTTTAAAATAATATTTTTCTGATAGAAGAATAAAAAGATATGGATAAAATGGTCAAATATTTTAATCCCTTCTTATTTCACGAATTTGATGGAATTAGTTATAAGGAGTTTTGAAGGGTTATGAATCCTTCCCCTTCAAATGTGGTCTACTCTTATAATCCTATCACATTCCTCCAAACTCTTCAATCCAAACAAAGCCTATGTGTTTGGTGCAGCACAGTACATGAAGTTGTATAATGCATTAATTTCACGAAGGACAAGACCCATTTAAATATGTTTTTTGCTTTAATGGAAATGTAACGCCCCCAAAATCACACCTCGCCACCTGGAAAAACGTGCATCTCGAGGACGCTAGCACACGATATCATTACCTTTGGTTTGACCAATTTCGATCAACCATAGGGCCACATAATATAAACACAATACTTTAAAACTAAACATCTCTGGCATATAGAAAATACTAATAAGTTTGATACATCAATTCCAATAGAAGACTAAAATCCAACAACATGCCATAATAGAATACTAAATGAGTAGGGTTCAACATTCCTCTCTATTACGTAGAAGACTCCATACTAGACCAATGACACATTAACCATGATTCTATGTCATGTGCAAGTTGACCATCACAGACTCCATCATCATCAGCGTCATCATTCCTACTTAGCATTTGGGTTGCCTGCAAAATTTGAATTAGCAGGGGAGATAAAATCTCCCATGAGCAATGATGCTCAATATGTAATAAGATCATATTAAAGAACAATCATCCGAGATAATCATATAATTAAACAAAACCTCTTTTTCAGTTAAATGAATAATTCATTTGGGAAAATCAATGTCATTCAATTTGTTTCATCTTTCATCTTTTCTTCTTCCCTTTCCAATCAGTCATTTTCTATCGATCAATTTCAATCAACAATTTTCTATTATTAGTACATGAAGATTCCAGCAATCCGTGGCCAATATGGTTAGCTAGGCCACGGGTTAACTTGAGACTCGTCATTAACAATAACAATTAAACCATGAGAGAGAGCACCAATAACCCTCAGGGGATTAAAGCCTACTCTTTCTATCAAAAATCGAGGACACCTAACCCTTTTAGTATTAAAGCCTACCCTCTTGCAATAACTCAGAACACTGATAATCCTTATAGGATTAAAGCTTGTTGTCAATAAACACATGGGAAAACACCAGTAACCCTTATAGAATTAAAGCGTGTTCTCCGAGTCCGTTGGGGCCTTCCTCTTCATGCATAATTTCAATCACGAATATTTACATCTTTTATCTTTCAGTTACCTATAAAACTAGGTTTACATGAAATTGCACTAGGCCTATCTCAATCAATCAATCAGGTATGACATCAATTATCACGAACACGACCACCATCAAAGGCGACACAGCCCGTGTTGTTCCCAGTTAAGCATGTCCAAGGGGAACACCGTCATTTCTATCATTTTAATCAGGAGACACGGACTATTTTAGCGTTAACACGTACCATTTTGTCTAACATTTTCTTCTAGAAAAAGGTTTTGCGCACGTCGAAGGAGGATGTGGCCATTTGGAAGCATTGTTAGAGTTCCGAGAACGCGATCCGTGTTCCAAAGGCACGCGAAATATTACGTCCAGGGAATACAGTCGTGGTCAGAACGGCGCGCGTCGAGTGTGATGCGCCCATCTTGTAGGGACTAAATGGCACCAAGAGGGGGGTGTGAATTGGTGCATTAAAAATTTTACTCTAAATTGTTAATATGCACCAGAAGCAATCACAAAATAGATGCAAATGAAAACTAAATGCAAAGAAGGAAACAAACACAGAGTTTATTGACGAGGTTCGATTGGAACTCTTGGCCTACGTCCACGCTCCGGTCCTCTCGAACTCGAGACCTCCCAAGATTATTAGATTTTTTTTTCAAGGGCGAAGGCTCCCTTACAACTTTCTTTCTCCTTTCTTTCTTTCGTGGGCAAGGAGAGAACCTCTTACAATTGAGCTCACTCTTGAACACTCAATTAACTCACTTCTATTCTGGATTCTCACTAGAATGCTCAAAAGGAGGAACAATGACTTCTCACTTAAGCTCTCAACTTCTCTGAGGTTAATTTGCCAAAGTCAGTTTCCATGACTCTTGGAACTTTATTTTATACCCTTACACAAATGTCAAATCTCTCTCTCAAAAATTAATTGTTAATGCAAGTACAGTACTCCTCACCTACCCCTCGATCGATAGTTTCTGCTACACCGATCGACCGCTGCTCTGATGAGTTCATTCGTTGATCTGCTGTCTAGTGCTTATGTTGTCCACTGTTCACCTTCGGACGTCCGCAGTCACGGGAGGTCGTCCACTACTTCTTACTGAACACATTGGGCGACCCTTGCTTTATTTGAGTTTCTTCGTCAAGCTCCTTCGGTCGCCCACTGATTGTACATCAATCCTTCAGACGACCTTTTTTTACTTGAACACTTTTCTTCAACCAGTCTTCGGTCATTCATTGTTGTCACTAAACTTCGGACAACCTCTTCTTGGCTCCCACCTTCGGTTGATATATTCAAGTCTTCATTGGTCGTCCACTGATTACTCTCAGATACTTCGGACGACCTAGTTTTCCTTTGTCAGTTTTTCTTCAAGCTTACTTAGGTCGTCCACTAATTTTTCATGAATCCATCGGGCGACCTCTACTCTTCTTCTGAACTTCTTTGGTCATCCACTGATTCTCCATGAATCCTTTGGTCGACCACTTCTTTTCTTTTGAGCATCTTTGGTCGTCCTCTGATTTTCCTCGAATCCATCGGACGTCCTTTGCTTCTTTACTAACGCATTTCAGTCGCCCACTGATTCTATTCAGCTACCTCGGACGTCCTCTACTCGTTCTTCTGAATCATCGATCATCCAGTGATTCTTCACTAAACGTTGCAGACGACCTCTCTTGACCTTCCTTCAACTTATGTACTTGTATGGTCGCCCATTGATTCCATACTGAATGCTTCGGACGACCCTTGCTTTTCAACTGAAGTCCTTCAGTCGTCCACTGCTTCTTCACTGAATGCTTCAGACGACTTTTCCTGACTTCACAGCTCCTCTACTTTTCTTCTAAGTACTTTGGTCGTCCACTTCTTCTACTATGAAAATCTCGGACGACCTTTCTCGCTTCGATACTTTACTTCAGACTTTTTTGGTCGTCCACTGATCTCATACTGATTACTTCGGACGACCTTTCTCTTCATTTGGAGTACTTCGGTCGCCCATTATTTCTACTCTGAAATCTTCGGACGACCTCTCTTGCCTTCACCTCAAATCAACTTCAGTTAACCTCTTCATAGGGCGTCCACTCCACCTTGGAGCGCTCGATCCTTCATCCTTTGTACTGTTGACTTTGAACCTTCGGTCGCCCACTTCTTTTCACTCGTACACATCGGGCGACCTTTCCTGTTCAAGTCTATCTTTGGTCGTCCAATCTTCATCATCGATCGATTGTTCAGTACTTAGCTTCATATCGTCAGTCTCTGGTCCTTACTTCGGTCGACCTCTTCAAATCCTTAGGACGATCTTTCTTCACTTAGGATTTTTCTTCCCTTCTTTTCTGTACATAGGTCATCCATTCCTCGGCTTTGGTCGACCTATTACTTGCTGAACTAAAAATCATGTCTTTTTCACACATGAAGTCGAAAAACATTAGTATCACTAAGCTTCCTCATTAATTTGTGATCATCAAAACAATCTCGAGATCATTGATTCAACAATCTCCCCCTTTTTTATGATTACAAATTACTGAAGAGTTGCTTAGGGTTAGTATCAAAAGAAAAAAATCACACAGAATTCAACGAACCAAATCTGCTCCCCCTAAATCATATATCTCCCATTTTCAAGTATTTCTCCCCCTTAACATATGCATATCTATGATATTCAAATCAGGAACATTATGTATTACATTTTAACAGTTATCATTGAAAATCACACTTCAGAAAATATCATTGTATAATAGGTTCAAAAACATAATCAATAAATTTTTGAAATACAGAGTATCATACATCAAGATCATTCAGATTCAGAATGTTTCAGTTTTGAAAAAAAATATAAGTACATGCACACAATTTTGTCTACAATACAAAGATATCTATCTATTTCTTTTTGTCCTTATTCTTCTTCCTTTTGAAGCTTTTTCCAAACTTCTTTTCAGAATGAGGAGGAACGGTTGAAGAAGAAGTGCTTTGATTCTTGCTCTTAGTTGCTTCCTTGGATGCATTTTCTGTCTCTTTAGTGGGGAGATCTTCTTTCAATTCTTTGCAACAGTCCCTTCTAATATGTTATTTACTACTTCTGTTAACAGATTGCTAATGTCAATTCCATGCTTTGCAAACAGTTCTTGATATTCATCTTCCACTTGAACTGTTATTTCTTCCTCTTCTTGGCCATCTCTAACAACTGCTACTTCAGTAGTGACTTGACCACCTCCATCTTCTTCTCCATGATTATTTTTCTCTTGACCAACTCCAGCTTTTTTGAAGATCAACATCTTCTTCTCTAGCATCCGCATTCCTTTAATCACTCCTTTGATTTCTTTCTCCCCTCTTTGTAATCATCAGAAGGGGGAACTTGAGTTTCATAAGGATCATACCCTGCTGCCCTCAGGAAGTCTTCCACTTGGCGACAATGGCCGCTAGCTTGGTTATGGTGAACAACAACATCTTTGTTTAGCTCATTAACTTCACTTTGTTGGACACTTATGTTATTTACAATTCGAGAGCTTGACTTAGTTGGGTTGACATGGTGCTTAATTATGTTGACATGTTGTCTACTTTGCTGCACATTAAGTCCCATTCTTCACAATTTGGAGTCCATGTGGAGGAGGTGGAAACAACTGCTGCAGAAGGTGTTACTACTTCCTCAGGAGTTGTCTCAGGAATAACAGCTGGAGGTGAGACTCTAGTATTCTCAACTCCTTGAGTTTTAGTTTCCTGAAATGCAGATTCAAGAGGGTTCTCACTAGGCTGAGGGGTGTCCTAGGTCAGTCATTTTCTAGTTAAGGTGGAATATGATATTTTATCAATGTGAGTGGGGTGAAAGACATCTTCTCGATCGGAGAATCTAGTTGTTCGACATGTTTTTCGGATAAAAAAGGTAATGAGATTGCCGAAATAGAGACGAGCACCCTTAGTCCATTTAAAATGAACTTTTTCTTTAGTTTTGATGAGTTGGTACATGAGAACATTACCTAGGGAAATTTGAGGAGCTGCAGGATCAACAAGATGGGCAAGAAATCAAGGAGATTTACTCTTGTACAATGATCAAGTCTGGGAAGCACTACATGGGTAATTATATGGTGAATCACTTTCATGTTGGGCAAGAACAGTTAAATCAAGGAGATTTACTCTTGTACAATGATCAGCTCTGGGAAGCACTACATGGGTAATTATATGGTGAATCACTTTCATGTTGGGGCTGAGGTACTTGTGAAAGGATCCTTGGACAAAAATGTCGACTTTTTCTCCACTCACAACTAGTGCAACTTGATTTTGAATGTAGGAAGTGTGAGGCTAGTGCATTGGAGAAAGATTTATATGAGCAAAGCCAGGAGTATCAAGGATCTCATTTAACTTAAATTCGATTATGAAAAACTATCTACCTTGCAAATAGAATTTTATTTCTAGATGGGTGGCATCATACGTTAAGTTTGCATAGAAGTGTTTAACAACATGAGGTCAAGGAATTTGAGTCGGTCACATTGTTCAAAAATTTCTTTAAGACTGGGAAGTTGAAGACTTTCTCAATCAATAGAATGTTGTGGTTCAATCAATCATTGTTCATTATAGAGACTTTGATATTGATTTAGAACAGTCTCACTAATGAAATTAGGGTGACAGAAAGTTGTTTCAAGTGATTGGGAAGTTTCATGTGTCTTAGATGACTCGACTCTATCAGGAAAAGGTTTTGGTGCTTGAGTAGAAGGTTCTCCTCTCTCGACTCTCTTTTGGGGTTGTGGAATAGGGGGTTGTGAAGATCACTCCTCTCTTTGTTTCCTTTTTAATGGTTGTTTCTGAGCCCCTCTCTTGATAGGAGACATGATGTAATTGAGGGAGAAAAAAAATTACTCTAAGGTTAATCGACAAATGCTTAGAATCGAACAGAAGTTACTCTAAGGTTAATTGATGAATGCTTAGAATCGAACAGAAGTTATGAATGAAGCTTAAGATCAAAAAGAGCTCGTGTAGGAAAGGCTTAGAGTATCAAAAGAACTAGAAAGAAGTCAAAACAATTTGATCATGTAAAAATGACACACATTCATAGCAAGATATATGTATGATTAGAACTTAGATAGTAAACCTAGAAATTTAGGTTAACGATGTATAGAGATAATGCTTTAGGTTTACCTAGATATTTGAATCTTTGTTTGGGAAGATTTTGATCACTTTCGGGACACTAGAGAGCACAAGAAATTTGCAGTTCGCTTGGAGTAGAAAAAGGAGGAAGAACACTAAGGGTCGCCCTCTGAAAATATTCCAAAGATGAAGACCGTTAAGGGTGACCCACTATATATAGTATTCACAAGATCAGTCGCCCGAAGGAGATTATAGGTCGACCGACGTAGTAGGAATGTCATGTTATAGACGCAATGGTCGTCCAATGATATCAGTGGATGCCCTATGTTCGATCTAGACCTAAGTCATGATCCATCTTTGGTCGTCCGAATTATAACCATCGGATGTTCGAACTTTGAAATGTCATTACGATCTTCAAACATAGGTCGCCCTTAGTTCATAGAGTGGTCGATCGAAACTTGGTATCGTCTTTATATCGGTCACGCAAAGATTGACAATGGGCGCTCGATGCTCGAGATCACTAGATATCAACAATGTTTCGGACACCCGAAATATAAGGAGTGGACGTCCAAAGTCTTGGATACCTAACAACTTATTATTCACTACCCGAGATTCTCTATAGACCCCTTTACGGTGGGCATCTATGAGTGGATAAAATAAATGAAGAATGAGAAAATAATAGATGAATATTATGTATGTGTTGTGTAAAACAATTAATTTACAACTCCATTGATCAGTGATACTTGCATAGACAAGTCACCAATAAGCTAAGTTGTTCATCAAACTCCTAGATCCAACATCCCAATTCCCCTCTTTAGCATATTAAACATATCTCCTCCCAAAGGTTTTGTGAATATATCAGCTAGTTGTCTCTCAGTTGGGACATGTTCTATAAAGATGGTTTTGAGTGATATGTGTTCTCTAATGAAGTGATATCTTAAGACAATGTGCTTATTCCTGGAATGTTGCACAAGTTTTTTAGTCATCTCTGTTGCACTAGTATTATCACACTTTAATGGCATAGTTTCACATGTTATGCCATAATCTAGAAGTTGTTGTTTCATCCACAACAATTGTGCACAACAACTTTCAGCAACTATATACTCAGCTTCAGTTGTGGAAAGTGGAATTGAACTTTGCTTCTTCCTAGCCCAAGATATTAATGAACTGGCAAGAAAACAGCACATCCAGCAAAGTCTGATTCAGAATAGGCATGAAGGTCAAAAAGAGAATTTCTATCATATCTAATCCCAAGTTGGGAGTATTCTTAAGATATCTTAGAATTCTTTTGGTGTCTACTAGGTGAGATTCTTTAGAATTGGCTTGAAATTTAGCACATAGACATACATTAAACATAATGTCTAGCCTAGAGGCAGTTAAGTATTTGAGACTTCCAATCATGCCTCTAAATACTTTCTAATCTACACTCTTGTCTTTTTCATCACTATCAAGTTTAGTAAGAGTACTCATGGGAGTGGAGTTGGGCTTGAAATCATCCATTCAAAATCTCTTAAGCAGCTCCTTTGTATATTTTCCTTGATTTAGAAAAATCACATCCTTAGATTGTTTTACTTAAAAACTAAGAAAGTAAGTTAACTTTCCTACTAGACTCATCTCAATTTCTTTGTACACGAGAGTTTTAAATTCTTTACACATTTGAGAATTTGTGGATCCATAAATGATGTCATCTACATATATGTGCACAACTAATATATCTTTCCCAAGATATTTCAAGAATAGAGTTTTGTCTATTTTTTCTTTTGAAAAATTATTTTCAAGAAGAAATGAGCTCAATCTCTTATATCAAGCTCTAGGAGCTTGTTTTAACCCATAAAGTGCCTTAGAGAGCTTAAACACATGACCCGGATATTTTGAGTTCTCAAAACCTGGAGGTTGTTCAACATAAACTTTCTCATTAATATATTCATTTAGGAAGGCTGACTTGACATCCATTTGGAATAATTTGAAATTCCTGAAGTAAGCAAATGCTAAAAAATTTGAATTGCTTCCAAATGAGCAACTGGTGCAAAAGT
>LTAE01002258.1:19211-37161 GCA_001647135.1 Pontederia paniculata | reverse complement strand
TAATATAGTAGGATCGGTAGGATCTTACGATCTTACCGATCTTACGATCTTGATCTTACGATCCTACCGATCTTACGAATTCGATCTTATATTTAAGATCGAGATCGGTTATCCATGGTAGGATCGTAAGATCGTGCGATCTTACGATCAAGATCGCGATCTTGACAACCTTGCTTACTGGTTGTCCACTATTTCCACTCTGAGTCCTCTTGACGTCCATAGTCTTCATTCTCAAATTCTTCGGTCGTCCGCTCTTCAATCTCGGGCGACCTCTCCTCTTTTAGCCAAGACTCCTTCGGCTAAGTCTTCTCTTGGCGTCCATTTCTCCTAGGACCGCCCGATCTCCATCCCTTGTAACAAAGATGTTGCCTTCGGTCACCCATTTCTCATCATCGGGCGAGCTCTTCCGTTAAGCCCTTTGCTCCGGTCGTCCTTCATTTATCTTTGATCGATCGGTCATTCTTTTGCTCCTCTCCATATGTATTTCTCCTTTAATGTTGGTCGACTGCTTCATATACTTAGGACGACCAATGCACACATGTAGTTCTTCTGATATATCTTCCGTGTGTACAGGTCGTCCATTCTTTTAGCTTTGGTCGACCTATCAACTCTGAACTTGAAAACATCATGTTACAAAAATCAGTTCAAACAAGTTCATTAGTACAGACTAAGTTTCCTTACAAATTTGTGATCATCAAAACACTCTCGGGATTCTAGATTCAACAAATGCTTCTTTTGTTTTTTTCCGAAGTAAACTCTAATATCTAACATATTGATTTACTTTGGACTAATATAATTCTTTATCGTGAAGACAAAACATCAAGATTTGAATAATTGATCTTCACATCTTTGCGTCGATCAAACTACTGTGTTTCTCATTTTTGTTAGCTTAGACTTTATAATACCACAATGTGAAATCCTCAATTTAAGAGAAGGAATTGTGATTATTTTAGTTTAACAAGTCTCTTTTTTTCATCCCAACTATTATATTTGAGGCTCGATGGGAGCCGAGTTAAATTTAATTTGGATAATTTTGTTTTAAGCCCTATGGAGGTCGGGTTGCAAGTTTTCATCTACGCCCAACCAATGATTCTCTTTTTTTTTCTTTTTGTAAGTGCTACTCGTGGAAAATTCACTTTAGGATTAATGAAGTACGTTAAAACTTGCTTTGATAAAAAAGATTATAAGAGTCGCAAGGGGTTTGAAGAGATGAGTTGTACTTTAACTTTAAAATTGTCATTTCACTAAATTAATAGAATAAGAGTGGATGATTTTTTTTCTAAATAAAATTATCTTTTAAATGGCTCTTTATAATTATTTCCTAAATTCATTCAAGATGACAATTTTCATATTATTTTGATTTATGGTAGAAATTATATTTGACTTGATGAAAGACGTTCATTTGTTAGTTTGTCTATTTCATCTTATTTTATAATCTCATTTCTTTAATTTTTATTCAATCACATTTTTTTTCTCTTGCTAATCATTTGTCATAATATTTTGGATTTGCTGAATGCCATCACAAAGTTTATCATTATGTTTATTTTTTGTCTCATACACCTATACTTTTTTAACGATATCTTTCTCTTTCTCATGTAGTTAATCTTGATGTGCTTCTCTCTCCTCATATTTAATTATTTTCAAATTAATTAGTTTTTGTTCAATTTAAGATAAAAATAATTTTATGACTATTTCTACTTTAGCACCTTGATATTGTCCTTTGAACAATTCTCGTATTGATATATTATTTTATTTTTTCGCTCCTATTATTTTTATCTCTTATCTTCAATTTCTTCTCTCTTTTATTTTTAAGGATTAAAAACTAAAAAAAATATGAAAGAGAAATATAAAATACATTAAGAGTTAAAAGAAAATATTAGAGATAAGAGAAAGTAAGACATATAAAAAGGAAAAAAAAAGATAGATGAAAAGAAATGAAAAAAAAACTTTATGAAAAATCTCATATGAAAAATCAAGTAAGTGTATAATATTATTACATCTATTAAAGATTATAAATAATAGATTTATTATAAAGAGTTAAAGTGACTTGTATTCAAATGGGATCTTTCATATTTTATATTTATAATTTTTTTATTCAAATAAGATGTGATTAATTTAACTCTTCCATCATTATTTTTTTTATTTAAACACAAATTTAATAATAATTCATAACATTTCACTCCTCCCACCTCAACCCTCCATTAATTAATTTTCAAATAAAGATTTAATATTAAACATATCTGCAATGAGGCTATAAAGTTGTAGATGTTTTTTACTAGCATAGAAAGAATTCATACTTCCAATCAGCACTCTCCCCCAACTTTTTATCATATGTATATAATATTTATATCTTATGTGTAGAGATTAAATTAAATAATATTTTTCACCCCCTAAATTAATCATAAAATTTATTAAACTAAATAAATTATAATATAAAATAAAATTTTAGTATTCTTTATTATATAATATATTTTGTTATTTTTTATATAAAATTTTGGCTCTCTCTCAATTTTTTCTAGGGTTCGTTTGTGCTTCCTATGTTTTTTGGTTGTAGGATATTCCTCGGGATCTCCTAAATATTTTTGTATAGTTATTTCATGTGACACCCCCATCAATTATAATTGTTTCCACATTCAATATAAATTTATAAATTTTAATTTTCGAACTTATCTTGATTTATCAATTAGATTTAGATCCCTCCATCATTAATAAAAAAAATTATTAAAATATTTTTTAATAATTATAAAATATTATTTTTGTCCTTATTTAATATAAGCAAAATTATGGAAAAGAATAAATATGATCATGACATTTCAAAATTATTTAGAAAATCATTACTAAATATTTTCTATACTTGATTTATTTTTTTATTTTAAAGTATTTTTAGTGTATTAATAAATTAAGAATAAAAAATATTTATAATTATTAAAAATAAATTAATAGAATCTTGAACTTAATCAAAGAATTTAATTGATAAATAGAAATGAGTTCGATGACTCTTTGTTTAGTAGATAATTTATATATTTTCTTTGGCAAAAGCTGAGAAGATAGTGTGCTACTGTGCTTTCATTGAGTACCCCAAGATATATGCAAAGGAACTATATGTGATCTGATTAATAAATAATCAGAGATATTAAATTATTTATTTCTCGAAGATGTCATCTGATATTAATCTCTCAAATTAGATATGAAATGCTACAATTTCATGTTCATATATGTTGTTTTCTTATGCAGTGGGCGCTAATCCAATTTTTAACAGAACTCCCAACGGCCGGAAGGGCAGATACAGCCCCAACGCGACGGTCCGCATACAAGTTTTCCAAGCGGGCCCTATCGGCGCTCATCCGAAAGGTCGTCCCCATCGGATCCAACGACAAAGATGTTGTCCCGCGCTAAACCTTTCTATGCGGATGGCCGCTCATTGGTTACTGTTTTTTTTAAATATCTGTCCAAAGGTGACGCTCCAACGGCTAGTTTTAGTCTTGGGAGGTTGTAGTAGTAGAGAAAACGGTAAAGTTACTCTCAGTAGAGGACCTTGTAAAAAGCGATCTCTTCTCCTCTAGGATTTGTTGCTACTGCAATTTTGCTCGCATGGAGAAACTTCGACTGGATTTGATCAATGATCCGGACGGCGCGGCGCCGGAGGAAGAAGAGTACGATCTCAGCTTCTACGAGGACATCCAAGCGCCAAAGTATGTGGATTTCACAGCCCCTGACCTCTCCCGGCCGGACGATCGCTCCTGGTTCTGTGTTCGTATCGGTACCTCTCTCTCTCTCTCTCTCTCTCTCTCTCTCTGTCTATCTATGTTTATAGATTCTATTGTTCGGAAATCTGTAGAATAGATTCATTACCCATTTCAATGGATGCGTTCTTTCCTTTTCTGGATTACTGAGTGATTTGGGACTTCATTGCTGATTCAACTAATTTATCGCTCTCTAGAAATTGTTTGTACTGAGAATCTTGAATATACTGCCATCATAGTCGCTGTGACAATTCTGATTGAGGCTAAATTTAGTGCGGGTCCGTTAATTTCTTTGTGTACAATGATTTATGCTTAGGCTGTGATCAGAACCATGAGGAAGTGGATCCTGATGAACTGTACAGAAGATTTGTTCTTCGGGTTCGTTTTGCTTCTTCTTTCATTCATTTAATTCGCTTCTTCTCGAGTTCGTTCTCCGAATCTGGGAACTTAGAGGACAAAGAACCCTGCAGGTTATGTCCGCAAGGAGCCCCAACGTGAGACTGAGAAAAAAGTTAGATCGGAAAGCTCCAAGGTAGTACTGCTTATGTTTCCTGACATCTTAATATCTACGCCAAGCTAGAAGTTTGTGCATGATTAGATTTATAAGAATGAATTTTGAATGAAAGATACGCATCTAACACTTGACAAAATTCTCTTCTAGTTTGATCCCGAAATGTCCTCATACGGCACCAGCAAAGGAAGCTAAGAGCAGATTCGCGAGACTGAGCACTATGACCTCCTTTCCCGAGAAAATGACAAAAAACAAGCTCAAGTATCACCCTATTTCAAGCTTAAGATCAACACCTAGACAAGTTAAGGCCAAATATTTGTGTCCTGCTACTGAAAAGGCGTTCACAAGTCCCAGGAAGAAGAAATGTGCACTCGATGGAGATCAATTTCGAAGCGTGAAGTATCAGAAAGCACCAGCAGGAGCGTCGAAGATTAAGAATGTGGCAAAAGTTCTATTTAAGGATTCTAAGAAGGAGATGAATGAGACTAGTACTCCGGTAAAGCCCCAAATCCCTGTGTCAGAGGTGTGCACTGAGATGAAGAATCTTAAAATTACCAGCCATAAGAAGATTGTCCCAAGTAGGTATCTTAGCACATCAGCCACTCCAAAGAGTTCAAAGATGGTTGAACTGTCTAAAGAGTGCCTTCAAAGAACGGAAGAATCTACAAGAAGCTTGAAACTTCGGAAAGCTAGTAGCAAAAAGTTTAGCAGGGTGGAAGCTACCGGAAATTCAAGTTATCAAAATATTGTTCCTGCTGATGCCGAAGAGATTATGCCAACTTCTGCAATGAACTCAAAGTCTTCGAAATCAACCTTAAAAGACTCTGGAACTTCCAATTGTTCAGGAATGGTGCAGAACAGGGAGGAAAATAGAGAAAATGAAGCCCATATGGATAAAATGCAAACTGCTATGTCCCAAACCACTGCAAAGACTATGGAGTCGCATTCAACGTTAGCAGGTTTTGGAACCTCCAATAGTTCAAGGACGGTGGAGAACAGTGAAGAAAACAGAGAAAACGAGCCCCCTCTAATGCAACCTTGTAGCACGCCTGTCATGCCTCAAATCCCCGCAAATACTTCGGAGTTGGACGAAAACAAAGAAAATTCTCTCAACGTGGATGGAAGGAGGTATTCTTACTTTCACTACATACTTAAATTGGCATGTAAAGTTCTCATGGTTTTTTACAATCAGTAAATGTACTTAATTCTGAATTGTACCTTCCAGGGAGTCGAACACCAGAAACTGTAAAAATGAGATTTTGCAACATGGTCTTCCAAAGGTATGTGAAAGTTCAATTTATCATCGTATTAACTTTGACTTAATCATGACGAATAAGTTCTAACTTTTCCGCTAGATTGATGAACAAGTTCTATGTAACTTAATTGGTGCAGGCACATAAACCCCAAAATAAATCCTGTAATGTAGCATGTGATCAAGTGGGAAAGATCAAGAGAACTACCTACCCAAAGCCTTTCCGGTTTAGAACTGATGTGGGTTCTCATGGCGCACTTAGTACTAAATCAGCACATATTTTTACTCAATAACTTATTTTTCTTTTCTATTTGTGTTTATCAGGAGAGAGGAATTCTCAAGGAACGAAATATGGAAAAACGACTTGATGTTAAAGCTCATAAAGCAACTGAACCTCTTCCTAAACATGGAGAAAGAGTGAAGGTTAGTATTGTTTACCTTGGTGCTCTATTCCCATCAGAAGAGAAGCCATAGTTAGCGAGCATAAAAACTTCTTTTCTGAATCTTCAGATGGCAAGAATGAGAATATTTTTTATCCCTCTTAAAATGCAGCAAACTGGAACATTTGCTCATGCTGAGGACCACAAAAGTGTTTTGGATAAAGGAATGCAAAATGCTCTGCAGGTAACTGAAAGAATCTAGCTTCTAACTCTCCTTTTTTTCATTTCCTTAGTGAAATGATGATATATCTTGCATGACTGTTATTCAAGGATCAAGCATCAGCTCATGCTGTGTCAGCAAGACCCACAAAAACTAGATTGACTACAAATATTCCTCACACTCAGAAGGTAGATTTTTTTCATGTGCATTTGATTAAACATGAGTCTTGTACCATGCTAATAATCAGTTCTGGACGATTGCAGACAGCAAGTGTCAAGCAGAAAATTGCAGAGAGAGTAAATAAGCTTCAGGAAATTGCACCATTAAGTACAAACTATAGGAAGGGAACTTCTCAAGTGAAAACAAAGAAGAACGAAATCTCAACTACTGCAGTCGGTTCCAAAGGGAAAAGACCTGTAACAGTTCCAAGAGAACCACATTTTCACAGGATTCACCAGCCGAAAGATTGTTCCAAGAGAGAAGAGGATGTGATTTAATGATTTCTTCATTCAATTTTCCATTTTATTCTCCACTTTTGTAGATTCCAAATGGCTGTGGTCTCTCTGAGCAAGTCCCCAATTTCCTATTGTTTGCTTGTTCACATGACAGTGACTGAGAGTAATGTGTATTATTGTTCACGAATGTAACCAATATGAAAGACTCAATTATTATCTGCTGAATAGTGACTTCCAGGGAATGTCACAGGTTTCACTTTGAAGGAGGTGTTTCTCTGGTAAACTTAGCTGTCATATACTGTAAAACCTGAACAACTCGCTTCGATCACCACTGACCTAATTAGCAATTGAAAGGGCAGGTTGTGTGATTTAATAACGTAGGGTGCACCAATACATGCTCAAGCAGAGAGAATCCTGAGGTGTCATCCTTGTTCTGCATCCCTGAAGCATCGTATTTAGTTGGACAGATAAAAACATGGTCACCATGTTCACTGTACAGGATAAACCCATTTCCTCAATAATTCATTATTCTCATGCATACCTATTCCTATAACTAATGCCACTGTCAAAGTTGACGGTTTCTTCACATAATGCAGGACCTCCTTGGATTCTCTTCAGATGTAACAAGAACTTGTGGAAAACATCTAAGTACCATTATGCTCAATGCCCTAATGATTTTGGAAGGACAAATTGGTGAATTTGTATAATACATATGTATCACTTAAGTTGCTGATGTAGCTGTTATCTGGTTGCAGCAACTAGGCTTATTGGTATAATTGATCTGTAGAATCAGGGCCCATATTCTGAATTGTTAGATGCTTTCAATTAAAGAATCTGCAGGTTGTGGCATGTGATGTGTTGGTTTTACAGGGATGGATAGAAGTAGTTCCACATTGCTGTTAATGAGGAGCATTAAAGGTTCTTAACTAGTTCATGTGTTTTTAATTGTTACACACAAAAAAACAGATAGAAAACTGAAGAAATATTTCATTTTATTTTCTCTTTTTGCATAACCTAATTCATGGTCAAGTACTCCCTAAAGTAATGATCAAGCATTTATGTGTTGTAAATTCATATTTATTTAAGTACAAATTTAACAATTGTTGGTCGAATAAGTAAATTAAAATGGAATCGAAGAAATATTTAATAAAGGTTGACATGTAAATAGATTAGTGAGACTTGGAAACTATCTTGGACATTGTGTGTAGTTAGAAATGTTTGTAGAGGATAAATGAATGTTGTAGTTTATTTGCTGGAAATTGAAGAATTATTTTGTACTGGAAAAAAACTGAAGAATTAGTAAAGCAAATAACTTGGATATCACTTAGGGTATGTTTGGATATAAGAGGGGAGGGGAAGGGAGGGGAGGGGAAGATAATGGGAGGGAAGGAAATGGAGGGTAAAATTCTTTACCCTCCATTCAACCCCAATTTGAGGGTAATCATTTTTAGTTAGTTAGAAGGAAAAAGGGGATTAATTTTTAACTTTCCTCTCCTAAAAATTATTATCCAAACAAGATTAATTATTATCCTCCCCTCCATTACCCTCAATCCAAACATAGTGTTAAAGGCTTGGATTATTAATCGTGCTTGCACTAATGAAGACTTTATAATATATATATGTGTGTGTATGTGTGTGGTGAGATCCAATTATTCGGTGTAAGTCATCCTCCAATCAAACTCTTGGACAAGATCATGAAATCCATGCACGAAGGATGTCGAATTAAATGACAATCACTTCTCTCTCGTGCAATTTGCATCGCGAGATATGTATACAATAATTTATGGAGGTGATAATACCAGGGAACCTCATAGTTTGCCGCTGAAATTTAAAAAAAAAGGACGAATAGGATACAACGCGTAGTGTAGAGCTCCTAAAGATTTTATAAAACAACAAGTGATGCATGAACCATATTTGGTTTCACATGTATTGAACGTTGTTCGATTTTACATTTGTAATTAAAATTTAAATACTATTAAATTATTTCTTAATAATTTATTTCAATTATCTCAATTTCAATCATACATTTAAGATCATATAATGCTTTATGCGTGCAAAATAAAATATGCTTCATATAATTTTTATCCTTATTTTTTAATATTTAGTAATAGTAAAACTTGCGATGGTTGGATAGATTAGTATAAAATTTTATTTGATATATTTTGAATATTATAATATTCTATAATACTTTTTTTCCTATTTTTTTGGGTTATACTTGTATATAAGTTATGTTGCATATTTTAATATCGCCATTATGACATATAATTTTGTTAAACGTGCATTTATATGAATACGTTTGATATTTTAGAACAAAATATAAAAAAATATATGTTAATTTAATTTTAATTACGTAGAATGTCATCAATTTCTTCGGGTGATCTTTTCAATTTTTAAAACCATCTATTTCTTCGAATTTAAAAACCTTATATCTCTATGTGAAGTTTGATCATTTTTTTTAATATGTTTTTCTTACACTCCTAATATATAAATAGAATTTAGATTGAAACTTTTACAAAATTAAATTGCAAATATGAAACCAAGAATGCAATTTTGGAGCAAAGAACACCATTAATTAACTTTAGAAGTAAATTATAATTGAAAATAAAAATAGCTTCACAAGTAAAATCGACACTGTAAAATAAAAGAAATAATTATCAATATGGGAATATAATTTTGGCGGTATTCTCTTTCTAAAATTTGTCCTCGACGATTACATACAAAACATCCACAGTGAGAAGAGAGATCAAGAGACAAGACAAAACAATACTATTATGCACGCTATAACAAAAAACACTACTTAAAAAATAACAAAAGGATTGACAATCCCATCCCAATCAATTAGTCAAAAAGCAACTAATGGCCTGAAAGTGATTTAAATTCCTTAAAGAGAATTGACGTGATCACTGATCAATAAAGAGATATTTACTGAAATACGATAAAAAAAATTAATTATTATACTCTGATTAAATTAACAATGTTCATTGAACTTCTTATTATCAATATTGGTAAGGCACGTTAAGATAATAGATAACATAATATAATATTATCAACTCACTCGTATCCTACTGTATAACATTTCAAGACCAAGACGAATCGTGTCTGACATAGACGTCGGCCGTATTTTATAAAATACATAAAAAAAGAAGACAAATCGCAACAGATTTAGAACATGGGCTGTGTCCAAGTCCTGACACGTGTTGTGTCACTCTCACATAATGATAGATAAAACTATGTCCGAGTAGGACACGGATTGCGTCACCTAACACGAGCCATATTTGAAGGTAACGCGGATTATGTTGTCTCACAGAACTAGCCCGTATAAAAAGTGAAAAGATAACATTTTATAATTATGAGATAAAATAAGATAATAGTAATATAAGTCTATTAGGAACAAGATAAGAGTAAGTTGATTTAGGCTTGCATTAAATCTTAAGAACCCCAATAAAAGGAGGGTTAGAGGAGGAAATCTTGATTATCTCTCTCTCTCAAGATTAAAGGAGGATCTGCTGCGAGAAGGCGAACTCAAAGCACATGAATAGGCCAACAAAATTAAGGTATGTAATAAATATTATATTTGTGACCAAACGGTGGTCACTCACTCGGCCATAGATATCGCGTCAACGGATCAAACGATGACTCGGAGGCATTGTGGTATTTGTAACGATCGCAGTGTGCAGGCAACGCGAAGTCCGTTAGAACGAACACAAATTTGTTGGGTTGAGGAGCCGCAATGATAGTGCGAAGTGCAGAGAGCTACGCGACTATAAAATGGACTCAGACGCGTGCAAGGAGCCCTAATCGTGTATGCGATTTTTTCCCTTTCTCCCTCTCAAGCTTTCAATGGTATCAGAGTCCGTCTCTGTCGTTGGAGAACAAATTTTTGGCCCCGCGGCTCGCTGACATCTTTCCTCAATCTCATTTCGCTTCCCGTCCTGTTGTTGTTGACTACTTTTTGTCCGATCCATCCCTGATGTCAGACCATTCTCGGATTTCTCCATCGACGCCTGTCTTGGCAACTGATGCAGACGTCGTCCACACAAATTCACAACTTGGCGATCGGAATTGACAGCTCATACGCATCCACGATTGACCGACAAACCTTCGCAACACTCACGCGCACGGATCGGAGCCTTCTTGACCATCGACATGTCTTCTCTATTTCCATTGGTGAACCGGTACGCATTCTTTTCATCGGAAAAGACGATGAACAATGATTTCCTTCTCACCCACTCGATAATGATCCTACCCCTTCATTTTTCTTCTTTGATTTAATCCTATCCGTGAATGCATGTGATTAAAATCAAAGTAGTAGATCTACTAGTTTTTAAGTCATTAAAACGTAGCCGCACATCATTTTTTTTTACTGAATCTTGACCTTTGATCTATTATTAAATAATTGAATCTAGTAAAATTTTATAACAATAAAGAGGATCGACCTTATACTATATGTGTATGATGCATGAGCGGGAAACATACATATAACACAAACCGCGTCATGAGCAACACAATCCATATTTGGCGTGCGAACGACCACATCTCCAAGCCACGGGATGCATTTCGTGAATAATGCTAGGATTCGAGGAAACAACCCATGTCATCATCGACACTTCTCGAACACGGGTCACATGATCAAACAATATTCGATTGATGCGGGCCTCGTCGCCTTGACGTGGGTCATGCTTTGACAAATGAAGAGGCAGTCATGTTATCGACACAGACTGAGTCCTCGCACCAACCGTGTCAAACACACGACACGGCTGGCGTCTCCCCAACACGGGTTGTGTCCTGGCGAGGATTACCAAAATCGACGAACCCCCGAAAATGGATTGGATGTGAGCCATGTTCCGACCATTAACCACCCTAAAACCTTATTGATTAGCATGCATGAGTTAATGATAGTTGTACGAGTCATAACCTAAAGTGTAATTAGGGTTTTAAAATGTTCCTCGTATGTGATTGAATTTACATGAATGATTATGTTGACTCCGACAATTGAGAAATTTATCTCAATTGCATAATTTTACCTTGATGATAGGATCTTATCTTAATGAAGAGACTTGTCCCGATTGGGTTTCATTTGGGACCATCATTTATGAAGATTTACAAGGTCATGGAGAGGGACCCTCAAGGCCTAGCTAATCTTGATGGCATTGGAACCAAAAGGCAACAACCTTCATGATGGAAAAATGCTAATTAAAAATTGTATTATTTAAAAATTGAGAGGGAAGTTAAGTAAAGATTAATAATGTGATCCTAAGTAAGATATTCGCTAGACATGAATCAATTGATGAAAGATTTTGAGCATCATCACGAGGGATGCAAATTGATGTTCACGTCAGTGATGAACTAAAGATAAGATTGAAACAGAGGATGGTAAGTATGAAAATAATAATAAGGAAAACTGATAAAGTTTACTAAAGTGAATTTATTGCTTTTATGTAAATTGATTTTTCTTATCGTATCTTTATATATGGTTTACTTTATTGTTAGTTTTTTTATAATAAATTTTATCAGTTATGGGAAAATTATTTTCTTATTTTTTTATCCTATAGTAGAACACGATAATGATTAGGTATGGCAAACAGTCATAATGTGATGATTGTATATGATTAATTTTAGATTGAGTTAGAATTATTTTCATTTCTTCTTTAAACAATGTAAAAGGATATCTTATTTTTAATTAAATATTTTATTTTAAAGTATTGACTTTAATATTATTTATTATGATCTAAAATAAAATTAAGAATGTATATTTATAACATTTCGGGAAGAACATGGCGACAAGGATGATCTTATATACACGTTACATACTTCCCTAGCTAGCTAAGTCCACATATAAATGCACTTGTTTGGCTTGTGTTAGTGTTACTTAAAATTTTTGTCCTAATTTACACCAAGTATTGGATTATGTTAGCGCACGGAAGAGTTTCACGTACCATAATTTAACACAAAATTAGTTAGACATAAAATTTTAAAAATTGTGATGATAATAAAAAATTATAATGACGAAAGAATTTTTTTCTAAATCATATGTATTACTAATTATTTAAAAACTTAAATTAATAAAATGAGCGATATTTTCTTTGTAACATTTTAAAATAATTACTTGTCTTGTACGTGACTCCGATGTAAACACGGTGACCAAAATTGTTCTCGTCTCTCACAAACTTTCAAAATGAATGAACGTCCATGTACATGCCTCGTTAATTATTTTCTTTTTTTCTTTGAAAAATTGGTGCATCCAAAGGTACAAAAGTAAGCAAGATAATCAATATTTCTTTATAAAGTTAAAAGTTATATATCGATTTACGTCTTACATTCTTAAAAATTATAATTATAAATCAAAATCTTAAACATCACGTCCAGCCCCTCACCCCCACCCCCACTAACTTTTCAATATAATATATATACTAATAACTACAATCAATAAATAAAATAAATATTAATAAAATAATATAACTATTTAATTAATTTAATGATTAGATGATTTTAATAAATATTTCAGGTCTATAGTTCAAATATTTTTTTCTGTCAATTTTTTTTTCATTTTATTTTTATATATTTTGACCTCTTCTAATTTTTTTTCCGGGTCCAACCTTGATCACGTTCAATGACTATGTTAACTTTTTCAGCTACATTTTCTTCCATATTTATTTGAACTTGGGGACATGGCCAAAGAGTATGCATTATGAATTAGCTCTGAACCTCGAAAATTAAAACAAGAGAACATCTAATAATCTCTGGTTAATTTGTTTGAGCATATGCGTCAAACACTTTTTATTTAAGAGAGAGTGACTCCATCGCACATTGCAAGTTTATGTAACACAGCTAACAAAGCAATTAACACCAACATCATCAATCGCCTTCATCCCCCGCTCACCAAAAGCTGTACGTGGAGTCCACCGCACAAACAAGAAAAATAAAAACAAAACAAAACGGAAGATGGTCACGGATCTCTTCTGTCCTTGTAGCTGTTTGAATCGTTGTATTCGTTCCCACGCCAACACGTTTCAAATACATCAACGGTTAACTCCATATTTATCTATCTTGCCCATTTTAGGAAATTTGTTTATGCTTTTTTTTTTCTTTCAAATGTAAAAAAATAGTAATTTATAAAATTACACGGTTAAAAATATGGGATAGGACGAAGAATTGTTTTGCTCCACATATAAAACATCATTGATTTCAAGATTAATAAATAAAATATAATAAAGAGCGAAAAAATACTCTACATATTTGTTGTTCATTTTATCATAATTTACACGAGCTACATCGTCTTTCAATTTTATTGACCTATTTAAAAAGAAGGAACAAAAATATGTGGAGTACTTTCTTCCTCCGCACGTGAATTCTCAAGAATATCTAAAAAAAATAATTAATTACTCTGAAAAATATATTTTACCCTTATTATTAGTATTACGTCTCTCTTTTTTCTCTTTATAATAATTATCACCGTTCAATGTCATCCTTCAACTACAACTAACAATAGTAATAATAGTAACTTTTACACTTAGTAATTGTTACCATATCGCTTAAAGTAGTCGATAAATTCATTTTTTTCAACGATATTCGTCAATAGTCACTTTCATATTAATAATGAGATTATGTCCTCAGTCTTCGAAAGTGACTTGCAAACTACCCAAAATTCAAATAAAACACGTGACTTGAATGTACTGTTAATTAAAAAGAGACTTGGGAGACCGGAGTTATTAATCTATTAATTTTCTCAGCGGATATAAATGAATGGAGTGTGTCAAGTGGAACTTATTCGATGAATTTAAAGTTATATATGGTAGTTGACGTAAAATAGAGAGAACATTTATTCACTAACGCTTACCGTTCGAATGAAATAAAATATAAATATGAATACTATTTGTCCAATTACAAGACAAGATCAGTGGACAGCTTGTTCTTGAGAGCTATTAATAGATCAACCAACAATGGGAAAATCTACTCCGTTATGGGATTTGGGAGCGATTATTAATACTTTTCCTTAATTTTCTGTCAAACACTAGTATCATTTGTATATTATATGTATAACTTATTTTCGTATATATTATTATGATAAAAAATGTGAACGCAATTAATTAAGTCGGTTGGTAAAAGATTATTAACAAATTTATGATTTAATTGATGATGAAAGTTAATAATTTTAAATTCAATCTTTAAAATCGTTAGTTTAATTAAAATTTATTTTTAACACGCTCGTTCGAACGTACATCTGCTAATAACATATATACCAATGAGATGTTACTCTTTGACTCATAAAATGTACAACACATTTACTAAATTTTTTAGTAATATATTTAAGTGGTTAATTGTATATCTACAAAAGAGTTATTAATTTATTTTATAATGGAATTATTAATAATTACGATGATGCTTCAAAAAGTTAACTTGTGAAAAGTCATAATAATTCATTTCAAAATAAAATTATTTATAATTGTGACGTTTTACACACACGATGCCATAAAGATGGACATCGCCTTTTTTATCGACAGCACACGGTAATCACTTCCTTGCATAGCCATCTCCGTCACCTTCATGTGCATTTTTTATCGAGCATGTGGTTGCTTTTATTTTGCAATGCCAAATGATGCCACTCATGTATGTTATGTTATCTCCTTTGATCCATGGATCTCCTATTTTTCCCTTTTTCAGAGTATTTAAAAAAAAAACTTACGTTCTCCCAGGATTCAAGACGTATGCTTTTCTGACTTCCTTTAATATATTTTTTTTGGAATTCTATATATACTCAAAATTTTAAAATTATTGATAATATTAAAATTGGATTGGACATATCATTTTAATCAGTTCGATCACGAATCGGCATGTGGATCAATTCGATTTTAGTGCAAAAATATAGTTTTGAACTGGCCAAAACCGAAAAAACTGACTAATCGATAAAAAAATTGATTCAATGCAAATTAAAAAAAATAAAAAATGAAAATCCATCCAAAAGGGATTTTTTTACAAAAGGAAAGTGATTGGAACTAATTAAAAAAAATAAGATTGGAAATAAGATAAATGTGGAAGGAAAATAAATAAGAAGAATAAAATAGAAATTAAAGAAAGGAAAGATGTAATAAATGAAAGTTAAATAAAGTAATAGGAAAGTTAATAATAATTTAAATTAAACGAAGTAATATGGCTTATTAGTATAGTAATACTACTACTAATAATATCAATAATCATTATTTTCAAGTAAGTATTAAAGTTTATAAAAGGAAAATAATTGGCAAAAACAAAATTGAAAATATGAAATAAATGAGTGGAGAGTAGGTAAGGAAAAATAAATAGAAATAAAAAAGAAAGAAGTGGAAAATAAAATAATTTCAAGTAAAAAAAGGAAGTTAATAATAATTTGAGTTAAAATACTTAATATAACATTATTAGTATTATATAAATAATTATATATTAATCATCATGATTTTTTCAGTAAACATTAATTTTTTGAAATATAATAAATAATTGAAAATTATTTTAACTCAAATCAAGATGAAAGCACGTTATAAGAAATGTAAGATCTTTTTTCTAATAAGGAAAAACAAAAACACTATGAAAAATAAAAATGGAAAGATAAGCTAAATATAGGGGGATAATTATAAAAAAAGAGAAAATCAGATGAAATAAATAAAATACTTAAAATTTTAAGTATTTTATTCAAAGTAAAGTAAATTAATATAATATCATTACTCTTATTTAATAATGAATAAATAATAATATTAATCACCATTATTTTGAATGAGCAATAAGATTGTAAACATACAATAAATACTATTTTATATTATATCTAATTATTAGTAGGTATTATTATATTTTTATATTTTATATAATTTAGTTGTATTATATATATTATAAATTACTAAAATAATATTATTTTAAAAAAATCAGATTAAATCGAATTCAATTGTGATCCTGTTGGACGTTCGATCTCCAGTATGGTTATGAAAATATTGTATATAATATTATATCAAATTTAGAGGTCGAGATCTTGAGTCCAAATATCAATCATCATATTAAAAAATATTGCTCTTGTTATAATAATTTATTTTCACTGTTAAGCTATCAAACAATCGGGTGAGGAAATGATTTTTGCACCAAAGTCAAGTATATATGTTTTGAGGAAAATAGAGGTGCATAATAATTTGCTATGCACCTTTTTGCGATGTATGATCTGGGACATTGATTTAAAATCAATGGCCTAGATTCTATCCAATTGATGGTCCAATTTTTTTTGGATCATTAATTTTTAAATCAATGGTTCAAATCGTGCACTGCACTGGGTGCATAGCAATTTGCTATGAACCCCCATTAATCTCATATATTTTTATTTAAAATTATTTAATTTTTTAAATGTAACAGAGGTTCACGAGTCAGGTTACACTAGACCCGAATCCAAATCCATACCGACCCGTCAACTTTGATCGGATCGATTTGGATCAAATCATATTTGTTTTGTTATGCGAATCCGATCCAATCCTACTCGTCCAAAATTATATTAGATCATGTCGGATTGTTAGGTCACCCGGCCAATTTTTTTATTTTTTATTTTTTTAGTATTTAGTATGAGTCGTTATATTTACTACTCATTTTGAAGTATAAATTTTTTAAATACTTTTTAAATAAGTTTATATAATATATTTTAAATTAAATGTAACATTTAGATTGAATTAAAATTTATTTAATTGAAAAAAAAACTAACAAATTGAGTCATCAGATCGGATTGAGTTCACTTGGATTGGAACCTGTACCTGACTCGACCAATATCGGATCTTGGTCGGATCAGATCGAATCCAAATCGATCGAAAAATCAAACCGACTCAATTTAGTTTGTTTCGGTTCAAATTGTCAAATTTATCGAGTCGAGAACACTCCTAAATGAGTGCACAATTTTATATCACAAATTTAATTAGTACAATTGTTCATTTCTGACTATTTTCTAAATATTCTATATTAATATTTTCTTAAATATTTGAAAAGTTTTAAAATGACTGGCATGTTTGCTTAAATACTTGTGTAGTCTAGCAATATACGTGCACATTAGGCATTCAAGTCACCAAATGACCTGTAAGATTAATGCAAAACTGATTGAATTGTTTTGTAGGTCAATAAGTTTATGAATTTTGTATGTGTTTGCCTTTCATACATTCATACAAGTTGCTATCTCGATATAGTCAACAAATAAGTTGGGGATCTCTCTTATTATTTTTACTTGATAAATGAGTTACTTCGTTCCTTTAAATAAATTGGGGGTCATATTATCATCTTCTCTTGCTTGAGGAGGGAGTTAATAATAATAATAATAATAATAATAATAATAATAATAATAATAATAATAATAATAATAATAATAATAATAATAATAATAATAATAATAATAATAATA
>LTAE01002258.1:0-19184 GCA_001647135.1 Pontederia paniculata | reverse complement strand
ATAATAATAATAATAATAATAATAATAATAATAATAATAATAATAATAATAATAATAATAATAATAATAATAATAATAATAATAATAATAATAATAATATATTTTAAAAGACAAAGCTTGTGTACATATAAACCTCAATTAGTGTTGTGAAAATTGTACCCTCGGTAAGTATCCTGGAGTAAAAGATATTATTTAATATCATCATAAAATATATGATGAGAAAATAATTTGCTAACTAAAAAACTCATCCAAGGATTCTATCATGGTCTAAGGCTCAACTAAAGTTTTTATACGGATAATCTTTATAAATTCTTAATAATTTAAATTTAAATTTATGTAAGCTCATTATTTTATTTACTTATTTTGATTATATAGATAATCTAAATTATCTATATATTACTTATAAGATAATAATCTAAATTAATTAAGAGAAGAATGTCTATACATATTATCGATTATATATTTTCATAAATAAAATATAACACAATAAATATATCATAACAACACAAATAAAAAAATTATAATAATAAAGCAATGATAATAATAAATATTATTTAAACAATTTAAATAATATAATGTAATATTATATTGCTATTATCCTTATTATGAATAAAAATATATAACTAATTATTACTTATAAGTATTATTAATTAAAGTAATATTTTTATTAATTATTATTAGAAAAATATTAGCGTGCATACATAATTAGGTGCATTTGATGTGATCACAAATGCATAAAGACATTTAAGATTCATAAAAAAATATTTTATCTAAAATTTAAAATATAAATTTTGCATGTCTTCATATGTCTGCAAACCTATTGCACATAACTGTGTATATCAATATTTATTTTATTATTAATAATTATAAATATTGCTTTATTATTATTTTATTTTGAAGAGTATTATTTACTTAACATATTATTTTATGAATTTATGATTTAGGATGACGAGTTTCAATTTATTAATATAAAATGTTTAACTTAATAATATATATATATATATATATATATATATATATATAATGATGTATATTTTTTAATTGTAAATACGATAATCTTAATTGCTAGTTGAATCTCATAATTTAATAAGCGATACATATAAATATTATCGAGAGTTAACGTTTGTAAATGTATTTTAATTTTGAATACGAGTGAGAAAAAAATAAATATTGGTAAATTAAATTGGAGTTTTGAAATAGTTTTCCAGTCTAATAAATCAATGCAATCAAATTAGAAAAAAAAATTAAGAGAAAGAATCTAGTACATCTTGCGCACGATAAATTTGTTAAGAAAATATAAATACTATTTACACTAATACTAAATAAAATAGTGAAATCCATCAAAGTTGATTGATATAATTAACGAGGTTATGTTATAAAAGAATGAGTTAGTAAATATCATGAGGATTTATTTTCGTCAAATCTTGACATCTACAAGACTAACCGGTAGCCATCGAAGGTCATCGTAAGGAGGAGCTGTCATGCACGATGGCCCTCATGTCATTTCCATCCTTTCCCATGTCCTTTTTTTACTAATCGAATGAGTATATATATCAAAGTATAAATAAAGGTATATTAAATTTGTTTGAAACACTTGAACCGGTGTGTCTAAAATTAAAGAACAATGAATTTAATAGAAAAAAATATTTTGTATTTTATTTAAAATTTAAATTAGTCATATACTAATAATTTTGAATATTAAAAATATCGAGCGAATACCCAAAAAAAATTATAAATAAAGTTTGTAAGTTTTTTTATAATTACGACAAAGCCTACGTATGTGATATTGCGATATCATGCATGATATTCTTACTTTTCATAGTCACCATATCATAGTTGGCATGCAACATGATGCACATAACCATGCGGGTATACATGGAGGCATACATAGCCATGCGTAGTATTTAAAGAAGTTAACACGATCGGGCTTTCATCAATGCTAAATTAAGCCCACAGTTTTGTACGATGTAACAATTATTTGAAATAATTAATGCAGTGCTTTGTTCCTCTTAAACTACATGTTATATTATATTATTATATATAGTACCTACAAGTTAAACTAATCAATTGAGTCATTTAACAAATGAAGTTGACATGCTTCCTTGGCGCGTGTATATACAATATCATGATCGCCATTATGGTAGATGTATTATAATTCGAACAAGAGACAAAAAAAAATTGATCAAAGATGCAACAAACTGATCAGGAGGCAATTTGTCCTATTATAATTTATAACAGTAAAATATATGATAAAAAATTGAACTTGATTGCAAATAAATTTAGCATGCAAATTAATGCATTAGTTAATTGCTGCCGGCATTCACTTTGTCTACCAACATTATATTTATATATATATTTTTTCATATAGCAATACAATCTATCTGACCTACACCACCTCTAAATTCGAACTTTATACTTGTTGTCATTAATGATCTAATTACGCGGAGTTCTATGCATCTATATATTTTACTCATTGTTGACAAATGGATTAATCGCCCAACAAATTTCCCCGCAATATGCTCTTGGCTTCTCATGTTCTTATTTTAAATTCTCGAGATGAATTAAATTACTAGCTTAACCATATATACATGCCATTTTTCTTAAGAACTTTATGATTAAGTTATTATATACGTAATAATACTTCTAACAATACAGTCAAGAATGTGATATGTGTTGTCATAATATTTAGAAGAAAAAAAATGTTCCACTTCAAATTACATCAATATTTGGATCCACTACTCTCGATGTATCCACGAATTCAAAATTTCAAACGTTCGAATAGTACTTGCCCACTGTGAAATAGAGACAAGAGGTAGCAAAAGGGCAGTGACCAGCTGCTAATGTAATGTAAAGTGCACGTCTCCATTAAAAAGGCATGGCCATGGGGGGGACAACAAATTAGCAAAACATCCTCCATATTTTTGAAAATCATGATTTCGTCCACACCCACCGACGCACAAAATCCTGAAAAAGAAAAAAAAAGCATATCCCACATCCGAGTACTGTTGTGTTGACCATAGATATTTTATAATTTCGCAAATAATTAATATTTTAAGAATATACCATCATATCATATATTTTAAAAAAAACTATGACGAATTATTAATTAATTAATTAAGCTAAAAAAAGGGGACAATTAAAGGAAGTGACGTTTCGGTCCGGCAGATCCCGCCAGACTGGATGGCACGAAGGGCTCCGGTCCGGGGAAACGTTCGGTCCTACCAAACATGACCGGACCGACCGGGGAGTCCGGGATCGCGGGCGGGCGGGCCGGCCGGCCATCCCGCACGTGACCATCTCGGAGCTCTTCCTTCTCTTTCGCCGCGTGTCCCTCGTCCGGCCTTATATAACGCCCGATACGCTACACGCCCCCCGATACGCTGCAGAGCCTCTAAAGACGGGTTTGCCCCTGCATCCTTATCCCGCCATCTCCCCTGCCACGGCTGCGGTCTGCCAGGAGATTTTTGAAATGCGTCACGTGCCACGCGCGTGTCAGTCAAGCGTATTATACATATATTATTTACCTCACGTAGGTACGTAAATACGAGGTAGTATGAAGAGGATGGAAAGGTAATTAATAATTCGTATTTTACTGGAGAGCTAACAAATTAGTGGTACGGGACAAGAGAGGGTGGTGGTGGTGGAGGGTTCCTCCCTCTTATCGTGTATGTATGGACCACCACACCATCTCTTTGCCGGTCTGATGAGATCGACGGTTGTGATGAGGACAAGACGCATGGACCACACCGGCATATGTCTCACATGGTGTATGGAACTCCTCCGCATCGCGGTCGACTCGTATCCCATTTTGTCCAAAAAAAAAGAGCCAAAATTGTACTAATTATTATTAGTGTGATTTTTTCTATTACCATTTTTCAAAATTCATCTCGTGTGGGATTAATCTTTCAACAAGGGAACTCTTGAAATGTTGCAACTTACGATACTCGACAACGGCTACTTTGATGTTTCGCTACTGTAAGTCATGTGAGTTTTTCGCTTTAGTCCACTTTTGTTTTGTTACTCGGTAAAGAAATAAAAGTATCCTTCTCATATATATATATATATTTTTTTTTTTTCAATCAGAGATATATTATAATAATGTGCCTGTCATTTTAACTGGTTTATTTCATTTTATTTATGAAAAATAACTAATTTCTATTTTAATTTCATTTTATATGATTCTGTTGCCTTTTGTCTCTTCATAATCTTTCTGGTTATACTATACATACAAAAAATACAGAAATTTCACCAAAAAAAAGACAAATAACAGTATTCTTAACCTTTTTTTTTCATTTTACAGAAATTCTGGCAACCCATTACTTTTTACCAGAAGTAAAAAAAGAAAAGAAAAAAAAATGGAGGAAATGAGTTTAACCGGACAAGGAGAAGAAGGCGATGGCTGAAGGAAAAAAGAAAAAAAAGAAGACTGATTACCTGCAAATGAATGAGGCCAACAGAGATTTGGCACCGATTCTTTTCTTGTTTAATATTATTCTCCTCCATCGCGCCGCGGACGAAGAAAAGCGAAGGGAATAATAAAAATGCCACCTTTGGCTCTACACAAATAGGAAGGGAGAGCCCGTTCCATGCATCAGCGTTCCTTCTTCTCTACAGCTGTCATCTTCATCTCTCTTTCTCTCTCTCTGTCTCTGTCTACAAATCTCCTCAGGTTAAAGAAGATCGCAACTTTGACGCAAATCTCCGTCGGCCCTCCCCGTAATTGCTCGCAGTAATCACGGGAACGAGTCAAAAATTCCATCCTTGTGCCACTTTATTTAGATCAGCGACGTGTTGAGCTGTTGTGTTCATTGTTTTATTCGCTTCCTGGTGGTGGCCTTTCTTATTATTACGACGGGGGGAGGAGGCAAAGGAGAGACAGAGAGCAGGGGTGGCTGCAACACCGCCAGCACCAGGTCCTCTTCCTCCAAGCTGTAACCGGTTGGGAGGTGAGGCCATGCCTGTCCGATTCGGTGCTGGATTTTGGATTCCTTCTCCTTCTCCTTGTTTTGCTTAAAAAAACCCAGCTTTTTCGCACCATACCTTCCTCGGGGCACCTCGCATTGCCCTCGGAGCTGCCTGAAACCTTGTTTGGCCCATGGGCAATCGCTCTGCGTTACCGAATTCGTAGTAAAATTTGGATCTTGTTCGTGCCGTCGAGACCTTTGCTTTGATCTTCCAGGGAGGGAGAAAGCACAATTATTTTTTTGTTTGGCTCTGGAGGTCGCATTGCGATTGTAGTTCCTTTTCCCGCCGCGAAGCCTTCAAAATCAGGTTATTGAGACCTGCGGCATACAGCCAAGGTGAGATCTTGCTCGAATCCGGGGAAGCATACAGACTCCGCGAAACGAAGCTTATGGCGCCCTGGTCCGACTGGTGGGCGAAGGAGGTCCACCGAGGGACCCCGGTGATCGTTAAAATGGAGAACCCCAACTGGACCATCTCCGAGATCTCTTCGCCGGACGGCGACTACGGCGACGAGTACGCTGGTGGTGGAGCGAGGAAGGGCGGCCGCGGAAAGAATGCGAAGCAGATCACATGGGTGCTTCTCCTCAAAGCTGGCACTTGCCTGCCGCCGATCTGCAGCGTTTTATGCTGCCGTCGTCCTTAGGCGTCCGGGGACTCTTCGAGTCGTTGTATACCGAGTGGGTGCGCGTCCGGACGGAGTACTTGGCGCCGTCGCTCCAGTTCCTGACCAACGCCTGCATCATTCTCTTCCTCATTCAGAGCGCCGACCGCCTCATACTCTGCCTTGGTTGCCTTTGGATCCGGGTCAAAGGGATCAAGCCCATGCCAAAAACTGGGACGAAAGCCGCTGAAGATCCCGAATCTGGCGGGTACTTTCCCATGGTCTTAGTTCAGATACCGATGTGCAATGAGAAAGAGGTGAACAATCTTGGCTAAAGAAAATTTCATCTTTAGGAGTTCGATACCTCAACTAATGCTGTCCATTCAACCCTGTGCAGGTGTATCAACAATCCATTGCTGCAGTCTGTAACTTGGATTGGCCCAAGTCCAACCTTCTTGTTCAGGTGTTGGACGACTCCGATGACCCAACGACTCAGGAGCTTATCAAGGATGAGGTTCATAGATGGCAGCAGAATGGAGCTCAGATTGTTTACCGCCACCGTGTAATCCGAGACGGTTACAAGGCCGGGAATCTCAAGTCAGCCATGAATTGTAGCTATGTGAAGGATTATGAATTTGTTGCCATCTTTGATGCAGACTTTCAGCCTGCACCTGACTTCCTGATGCAGACTGTGCCCCATTTCAAGGTTGGTAGGATGGTCTTTTCCTACTAGAATTTTGCTTTTCGCTTTGCGGCGCAAAGAATTCTGATGTTTCCTTATTTGGTGTGTTCTGTTAATGCAGGACAATGAAGATGTTGGACTAGTGCAGGCAAGGTGGTCTTTTGTTAACAAGGATGAAAATTTACTGACTAGATTGCAGAACATCAACCTGTGCTTCCACTTTGAGGTGGAGCAGCAGGTGAATGGGATATTCATCAACTTTTTTGGGTTTAATGGAACTGCTGGAATATGGAGAATTAAAGCATTGGAGGATTCTGGTGGGTGGTTGGAGAGGACAACTGTTGAAGACATGGACATTGCGGTTCGAGCCCACCTGAAAGGTTGGAAGTTCGTTTTCCTCAATGATGTTGAGGTAATAAGTTACCTTTGAACTTTTAGTTTCCTTTGTAGTTTTGTTTTATATAATTGGGGCATAAATGTTTGTTCGGTTGAATTCTTAATATGCAGTGCCAGTGCGAATTGCCAGAGTCATACGAAGCTTACAGGAAGCAGCAGCATCGGTGGCATTCTGGTCCTATGCAGTTGTTTAGGCTCTGCCTTCCTGACATTATACGATCGAAGGTATTATTCACAGCTTCAGTCATTATATTATGATTTTCGCCCAATTGCATTTGTTCCCTTGAACCTAACTAAGTTGTGTTTTGGCTAACAAAGTATCAAGTTTATGATGTCAGTTTCCTGTAAAGTCATGTGTGAATCTTTGGATAAGAATATGTGAAAACCAGAAGTTCAGGAGTTTTGTCTATGACATTGCTCCTTGAGAAGTACCAGAGAATATGACATGCTTGTGCATTCCCCTAAGCAATTTCATAAGCAACACTCAGGATTTTTTCTTCCTAGAGGCAACATATGAGAATTATAGAAGACTAAGAAGAGAACTTCTTTCTCATTTTTTTGTTGTGACATTTAAAAGAGTAACTGATAGAACATTGTGAAAGCAAGATTGAGTTAATCTGAAAATGCAAGCTATTGCTTTCCATTTAAATTTTGGTGCATATAATCTTCTTGATGGCATCTTGATTTGCCTTTAGTGTTGGGTACTTTATCATAGAACCACCTTGATATTGTAGCAAGCATTTCCTATGTTCTTAAAGCTACAAATTTCCATCCTATACTTATTGTGTTCAAAATAATCTCAATGTCAGCATGTATATCAGTGGTTTTACATATAAAGCATTTTAATTTCCTTTTTCATGATTTTGTTTCCCGCTGGGAAATGAAATTAAAACTAAGTTCTAACTAATCGTTTAATAGGCGCCTCAATGAATTTATAGTAGTTGTACATGGGTCTTGGATGTTCTTGTATACTCCTTTGTAAAAGCTCTAATGTAGGATAGTCATTCTCCCTTGCACTTACATTATTTATTTGTGTTGCAGATTGGATTTTGGAAGAAATCAAACTTGATATTGCTATTCTTCCTCCTCCGCAAGCTCATATTGCCTTTCTACTCATTCACCCTATTCTGCATCATCCTTCCTATGACAATGTTTGTTCCAGAGGCTGAGCTTCCTGCATGGGTGGTCTGCTACATTCCAGCTATGATGTCGTTTCTTAACATCCTTCCTGCCCCAAGATCCTTCCCCTTTATTGTCCCATATCTTCTTTTTGAGAACACAATGTCAGTGACCAAGTTCAATGCCATGATCTCAGGATTATTCCAGCTAGGCAGTGCCTATGAATGGGTTGTGACAAAGAAATCCGGTCGATCATCCGAAGGTGATCTTATTTCCTTAGTTGAGAAAGAGCCTAAGAAACAACGAGGTGGATCGGCACCCAATCTTGATGCCATCGCAAAGGAAATTATCAAAGAAAAAGAGCAAAAAAAGAAGCACAATCGGATCTATCGGAAAGAGCTAGCACTCGCGTTCCTTCTTCTAACTGCATCAGCTCGTAGCTTGCTTTCTGCTCAGGGCATACATTTTTACTTTCTTCTTTTCCAGGGGATTTCATTCCTCTTGGTTGGCCTCGACCTGATTGGCGAGCAAATTGAGTAAAAGGATAGGAAGAATGTGCAACGGCAATCACCTTATGGGCTCTCCAGTACCGAACATTATTACTATGGAAGGAAGGAATATCAGCTTGATGCCCCTTCCTTTAAAGGATTACTGGCATCCCTTTCTGGGGAAATTTTAAGTTGAAATTTCCTCTCCATGGAGGTTTGTAGATAACTCCAATCTCGGCCTGATGGATGCGTCCTTTCAGGTCCCAATTCTTTTGTAAGAAATTTTGATGCTCAGATGCGATTCCACATACAGTTAAATACAACTTCACCTTTCTATTTGAATATCCAAGCTTTGGCAAACTACATTGTTCAATCACTTGATTGATTGCGAAAGTTCACAAGAACTCTTAAGAGGACGTGGATGAACTGCTTCTGTGTTAAAGGTTCAAGGGAATATGATTTAATGTTTGTGCAGTGCCATTTCCTTCAGATATTGTTGATCTGCAATTTTATAATGGAACTGTATTGACAATGAGAAATCTTATGTTGATTATATATCTATGTTATAAGATGGATAAATACCATAAACGTATTCGTTATGTCTTTGAATTATGTGTCAATAATGCTATGTCTCTGATTGTCTAGTTCATCTCTTGCTCTAGATTCAAATGCTATGTGTGTGAAGTGTCAAACAAGTGTCCTAGTGAGGAGAAGAAACAGACATGGGAGAGTTTCGGATAATACTAGATTTCCTGAATGTATATGCCTATTGTTCTCCAAGAAAAAAAAAACTGTTTTTTTCTTGAGCTTTATCCATGAATTCGAATACCAGCTACCGAGCAATGCTCGGAACCCAATTCCTGAATTTATCCTGACAATAAATTAAGGTAGTGTCAGATTGGTGCTTCGTTTGCATGAAAAAGATAATTCTTATCCATTATGCTCCAACCGGCAACAAACGGTCATCTCTGGAGCCATGGGTTTCAGGCTTTGTTGTTCTGATATTGTCCTCCACAATTCTTGATGTTGCAGCTGCGACAACATCCCATGAGACACATAAGAAGCCAGATCATCCAGTACTGTCCATAGCCCTCTCCTAGCTCCCATTATTGGGCAGTTTGGTAGCATAATAAATACTTGAAACTCTTTATGCTTGACCCCATTGCAACATAATTAAGAATTCTTTCAAATGGATGGAATACATATATTTCATTATTTTCTATATATTTTTACGATATTTTATATTTACCATATATTATTGTATTATTTTTTAATATCATATATTATATTTTATTTCTTTCAAAATTATTCCCTAACTAAACTGCCTCTATATGTCAATTTGATAAGAATAAGTTATGATAACGATTGTTGTTAGCCATGTAAAAACTTCACAGTTGGGTCTTAGAGAAATGTAGAATTCTGTAGTAAGAATTCTTATCGAAAGCATTAAAAGAGGTTGCAGCCTTAAAAACAAACTTGCTGTAGGCACAATCACCTGAAGTAACCATCAGAAACGTCATAATTTATGCATCTGAAAATTCGTACGGCGCAACTCTTCTCATTTGGACTACAGTCAAAACATGAAACAATCTCAATTGACAGTAAGGTTGTCGAAACGTGAATGCCTAAAAAGCAGCAAATAGCAAGAACGAAAATTGAGACCATTTATCTAAAAAATGGCATTATGAAACAATGTGATATGTCACATACTGACTCAAACATGAACAGTGAGATAAAATTAGATGTGACAAACATAGTGCAAGCAAAGCTGAATCCTTTCATATTTGCACTTTTGTTTTGGATACAATGAGAATTTGCATTTCCTTGAAGGACAAACAATTTTACTCCCCACACTTTCTTGCAGTAATTGGCAAAGAACCAATTGATAAAACAAAACCAAAAAGACCGAAACACTCCAACCTATAAGCCTTCTGACTATTACATGATATGCATGGATGATGTCATGTCTTCTAAAATTCTGACACTATATATACAGAAAACAAAAGCATCTCCGTTAGACGTCAGGCATTCTACATTTCCTCCTCACTCACGGTTCCACCTTCATGGTGTCTGCAAGGAAACAAAGGTTGTAAACAATTCTGATGATGCAATTCTTTGCATATTTTGGGAAGGAAAAAAAAACGAATTCTTACCATCGATTTTTATACTTTCCTGATGTTGATTAGACATGGAACCCAGTTGAAGAATGTGCTGAAGATCATAATCTGATAAAGTATGGGTCTGCAAAAAGATGACATCAATCAATTCCGGAACGTAATTGACACTATGCTGCATCAACCTTAGAATTACCTGGTTCATTGCAGATAATTCAGAAGAGGCAGCTCTAAGTAGTACATCTGGGTTGGGAGTTACTGAGTGAGGCATTCCTGCTTGCATAACTCTGTGTGTCGAACAAGCTTGAGAAATGTGTATCCCCGAACTATACACAGGAATAACTAGATTTCCATATTGTGATTGAATAATCTGTCAATCAAAGTTCATTATCAACATATGTGCAACATTTCTCATTAATATAAGCTCAAAATGATTGGTGATAGTTTTTGTCTAACAAGACATTCTGTGCAAAAATGCAAAGCAAAAAAAAACTATGTTATTCTGACATCATTTGAAATACCTGCTCCAGATCGACGTTTATCTCTGGACGGACTGCTGCAAGCTTCATTGCCAAAAACTGCAATGTGATACTAGATTATAGTCTGCTAATGGAATGGAAATTGAACTTAAGCACAAACAATTTATATTACCCCTGCAAGGAAAGGAATAAACATTGAAAATTGGTAATAATGGTTCAACATTCTTTCTTATAAACATTTTGGAGATGAACATGCTTCAAAGATCAGATTCACCAAGAAACTTAAGTTATTGCTCTACAGAAGGATTAGCATACAAACTGTGATATATGTTAACTGTATTATCCATCTCGGATCTAAGGAATACAGAAAACAAAGTCATACTTTATCTTCAATATATACAAGTTCTTACTTCTGAGTACTAAAGAAGTAAAAAGAAAAGAAATCCTACCTCAACTTGTCTTTGAAGTGCTTGTACATAATTGATAATCTCATCAAGCATGACTGCCTTACCAGTTATCTATTACAAAATTGGTAATGCCCGTCTTAGAAAATTCATCCAAATTTGGACCAAATAATTTTGCTGCTTGAAGAGAGAACTCAAAGGTGCATGATTACCTTATTGCAGCCCGGAACAAGATCCTGAAGAAGTTTCATTCTCTCACTGATCCTTTCTCTGCGGACCTGCAGGTAAGGAGGCATCGATGTAGACGAAGCTAGAAAAGAAGGCAAACGTATAGGCTCCAGTACTCACTCTTTCCGCAAGGCTGTGACTACTTGTGGCTTGGCCGCGCTTAGCCCGTGCAGGACTCTGAGCATCTTTAGCATCCAGACTTTGGGAGCTACTGGCACTTACCTTCACTTTGCCCCTCTCTTTTTTCTCAGCCTTCACCATCATGGTCTTCACAACGTCCGGCAAAACGTCCACATCCCCTTCGGCCACAGCACGCTGCAGCATTGTGAAAGAACAACCAACCATATCAGATGACACACAGCTTAAGATACTGGAGGAGGAAGTGAATGCAGAGGTGATCATATGGATTTTGTTAGACCTTAATGGAGAAAGAATTCGGAACTAATGCAGAATAATCTTCCATGGACTTCTTTGTCTTATGCTTATCGGTACCACAAACTTGGTGCTCATTACTAATGGCAGAATCTGAGGGATATGTAGGGGTTATAACTTGGTTGCTCTCAGGTAAAATATAAGAACCCAACATTTCAGAGAAACTTTCAGTGAGAAAACCAGGTGGCCCATTGAACCCCACAATCTCATTTCCTGAGGGAAAATAATGCCAGTCAGAGACATTGCTGAGATGGTGAGATGCAGTATCTTCACAGTCTCGAGCTTGCGGCTCAGAAACATCTCTCCTAACCGACATCGGCTTCAGGCTTGCAGGACGGCTGTTTCAGACTGCTGATACAGCAAAAATCCTTCAGAACTTGAGATGATTGAGAGTCTAGAACTAAATACTAAGTTCCGGAGCAGTACGTTATGATCAAGGAAACAGGAGGATCTTTGAGTAAAGATGACAGCGGGAAGTTTGACTGGTAATTTCTTGCAGGAGTTAACAAGGAACAAAATGACAGTGGCAGCTTTGTGGTGAGAGGTTGAAAGCAAAAGTAACTCTCAGCAGCAGAATCCTATACACGTAGAGGAAAAGAGAAACGCTGAGTCCAGGCATATAATCTTAGCAACAACCAGCTGGACGACTTTAAAACCTTGTAAGATTACATCCATTATTCTACTGCAAAGTTAACCATGGACAGGAAAGTTGGAACTTTAACCAGAGCATAAAGGAGATAAAGGATAAAAGAATCCAATCAGATAACAGCTAAGAGCTTACCAGTAAAGAAGCACTGACTCCTTCCTCAGTTTTACACAGATGTCTGAACCATAACTACTTTGGCTGCAGTTTTGGACCCTGCAATACCATGAATAAGAACCAAGTTCATTCTAAAAGTTCTTTGATGGCTTTGGTCTGAGGCCACCTAAAGAGAACTTGAATCGCTTAAAGTTGCATCTGAAGTATTATAAGCTGAGATATCTAATTTGCGATAATCGAATGGACCACAATGGAAATTTTTGAAGCTTTTCAGTCACAAAAGAAGGGTGATGAGAGACTCCCTCGAACATTTACTGAAAAGTAGTATCTCTCATTAAACCCTTTAAAGCATCAAACTCCTGGATAGCACTAGAAATATATACATATATATATTGAAGGTCTGCATGCATGTGGTCCTAATAGACACCAGTCAAGCAAGTTTCAAACCTGCAAACACAAATCTGAGGTGGCCTGAAGTGGAATGTTTGAACATCACCTTGTGGATACGGATAAATATTGAAATTAGAAAACTTCTGCAAACATGCAGAAGTGTTTCAGAGAACAGGAAGATACGTGAAAGAAGAAAAGCCAGAACGTACCCTTCATCCTTCTTCATGTTTCATCAGTGGCCAACAAAAATATAAGTACTGAACGAACAGCAGAACATTTACAGAGCTTATTATATTACCAAGGAGTAATATGGTTAAATTGGCAAAACAAGACCTTTGAGTGTAAGCATACAGGATGACAAAACTGACATGCATTGGCAGCCAAATTGTTCCTTTTCTTTCTTCTCATCCAATTGGTGTTCATTCAAAAAAGCAATGCTTAAGACTGTTAGAGCCAAATTGTTGTGCTCATCTTATTCATCTACCGTCTGCAGAGGATAAAAGTTGAGTCCTGCCAATTGATGTGCATCCGATTTGAAGTTTTTGCAAAAGCCTGAAGGTTTCAAAATTGCTGCAATGGGCAGGAAAGTTAAAAGGTGAGCATGGTAGCGGATCACTTGGTTATCATATTGCTGGGCTTTCCTGGAGCAGCAGCTTGGCCAGATGCCTCCCTTCACTCCCAAGTTTAAATGAGATCTTTTTACTGACAAAATTGCCAGCTACGGCAATCATTCAATCCCAATGTTGTCAGAACATCTAATTTCCACTCAAGTCCATTTGCTCTATAACAGTTCAAGAAATTAGAGACTAAGATGCTAAAAATCATATATCTATGCTCTGATTATGCATACATACAAGCATGGCAGCTGCAACATCATGGCACCGTATTGGCTTGAGACATACTGTGCTTGCCAGTTATATAATGCCAATATAGCATGCGGTGTTATGCGTCGGTCCCTTTAGTAATTTGGAGGTGATAACTGTGAACCAACATAAGATTTGGAACTTTTGCCGAGTTAAATGACGTTCCGCAACTACCTGTTTCAGTTGAGTGATACTTAATATTCAGCTTCTTGCATCAGGGAAGCATAAAAATCCTACCAAGGGATGGATTATATATATATGCATCACAACTTTTCTATATATGTATATATATGTATATATATATATTTATATATATATATATATATATTTGTAATTGAAAAAATATTATAAGTACAAAAAATAATGAGTTGTAGAAAGATAAAGTAACTAGGTAATTTTTAACGGATATCAAGAACATCTCGGCCTACTATTAAGGATCTTCATGGGCCTCCAGTGGCACTAGTTTCAGATTCTTCTTGAAACTGCAAATATAACCCAGCCGGGCAACCATGATCCATGTCAGTCCAACCCTTGCTATGTACCCAACGTATATTTTTTTTCCTTCTCCACAAATGCAGTACTAAAATAATATGATGAGTATGGATAATTTTGAAGATATGTTTTCTTCGTTCCTATATGATTATTAAGAAATGTTTGCGAATAATTGTTTAGTCGTCTATCATTAGACATCGAATGACAAATGTTACAGTGAGGTTATCTCACACAAGGCAAACAAAGAACAATCTTAATTATTAAATATTTTGATAAATATACAAATTGGATAAAAAATAACAGAGGCCGTCTTAAATACTTGCTAGCATAGCACACATTTTTTAAAAAAGGAAAATTACGTTTGAGTCTCTCAAACTCCTCAAGCATATTTTTCAAGCGTCATGGTGGCTTTGCCGGCTTAGATATGTATTGCACCAGGGTGGTGGAGTCAAACTCTACAATAATCTCATGATTCCTAATTGCTCATATTTCCTGATTACTTGAAGCATCGCCCAAGTCTTCGTCTCTATAGCCGAGTCGAAATCCTTTTGGAGTGCACTTGCACAAACAACAGATGAATTAGACGGTCGGATAATCAAACCTACTCCCCCGTGTCCCCTTGACTCAAGTATGAGCTATCGGTGTTCAGTTTGAACACTAATTGAGGTTGGAGCTCCCAACGGGCCGGCCGGTCCGTCATGAGCCTTCAACATTATGGATAGTATCTAATTCATGGTAGCTGACCAAGGACATTTCCCCAAATCACAATCGCAGTTGCTTGGATAGAATTGAAATATGCATCACCATGTGCTTGCAAAATATCCTAGAGGCAAAAATCAAAAATAAAAAGGAAGTTGACTCTTGAAGGAGCACCTAAGTGATCTCATTCAAGAATCCAACTTCCTTCTGTCAATGTTTGTTGATAAGAAAAAAAAATGTTAAGTTTAGATTAAAATAGGTTCCAGACTTGAACATCAAAAGACAAGTAAAGAATAAATGATTATTTGTTTCAATCATCATTCCACATAAGGTGCAAGAAGATGGGATAGATGCATCAAACCTAAGTAGCATATTTTTAGTGGGGAGTTTATTGTGGGCTACCTTTTATAAGAAGTTTTTAGTTTTGTGGGTAGCTTTGATTTTCCAAATCTCTTTCCATCTCGACCATCCTGTAGACTGTGGTTGGTTGGGGGGGTTTGCTAACAACATTATATATTGTTTTAACAGAAGGACTAACACATATATATATATATATATATATATATATATATATATATATATCAGGAGTCCAAATCCATTAATTATCACCATAAGGGCATCGAGGCAAATAAATATGCATGATTCTGGAAACTAAGCATGGTGCAAAGTAACTTGAAAGCAAATAGATGTTCCATATAGAGTTTAGAAGAAGATAAGAGGCATATAGAGAGCAAAGGAGGGAATAAATATTAATGAATGTAGGCATATTACTTAAAGAAATACTAAATAACTAAGGATCATTAAAGACATGTGTAGTGCAATCATCTTCAATTTGCTTTCTTAACCCCAAATTTAATGCTATCAAGTACCTGCAAAATTAGCTTCCAACATGAGGCATATTTAGTATAATCATATGTGAGCATATTATTCTAGGGATGAGGCATACCATATTTATTAAGTTCTAAAAAAACCAGAAGGACTAAGGATATTATTTAATATATCTAACACTCTTTTAGCAATAAGAGCAGATCTAATACGAGTAAGTTTTCTTATACAAAGTCCTCCTTCCTGCAATGGTAATTGAATTGTGTTCCAATTAATTATCTAAGCTCCTTTTCTGTTTCAGAAGTAAACTATAGGAAACCTTTGAACATTTTTTTTCTGAGGATTCAATAAACCCTGCAGAAATATTAACATCACCCAAAAAATAATTTGAAATTAAATTCAAGATGATTTTTATAAGGGTAATTTTACCTACCTGAATCAATGTTTTCATTTTTCAACCAGCAAGTCTTCCTATTATTTTCTCTGTTATGTGATTTAGATTTCCCTTTATGAATGATTTGTATGAGATGGGGTTCCAAGATACATGAAAGGGTAAGATCCTATATCAATGCCCCTTATACTTTTGACATTTTTCTTTCCTTTTAGCTAAGAACTTGCGAGGGAGATAAATAGTAGACTTCTGAGCATTAATTTTTTTTATTTGTTAAAGTCATTACTGATTAAAAATATGTTTGATTCTCCTGCAATTTTGATTAGTAGATGCAAAACATACTAGTAAATCATTTGCATATAATAGATGATCGACTTAGTGAAAAGGAGTTAGTGACAAAATGTTGAATTCTACCATCCTGAACTTGTTGGTTGAGGAGGGAAGTAAATATCTGTGAGACCATAATGAAGAGATAGGGAGAGAGAGGGTCTTCTTGTTTAATACCTTTAAAATTTTTGAGCGAATCATTTATGGAGCAAGTAAATCTAGGAGACCCAATGCAAGCTTTGATCCAAATAATAAATTTGGGTGGAAATTACATGAGAGTAAGTACATTGATTACAATCGTCCATGGTATTCTATCAATAGCTTTTTCCATGTCTGCTTTAAGGATTAAAAACTTTCTTCTACCTTTGATCAAAGAAACAATCTCTTGGGTCATACTTATATTAATCATGTATTGATATGTTGGTGACAAAAACTGACTAAGCAGAATGTATAATCCCCAAAAGTGTGGGTTTTAATCTATTGGCCAGTATTTTTGCAATATCTATGTACATAACGGTGCATAAAGCAATTTGTCTATATCATGTGACTTTTAATAGATTCGGTTTCTTAGGGATGAATGTGATGACAATTTTAGCTATTCCATGCGGTAGAGAGGCAAGTGAGGAAAAAGTTATGAATCATTTTTAGATGTCCTGTCCTGTTATATCATAGTAATTCTTGTAAAATTCAAATGTGAAACCATTAGGACCAGAGGCCTTCCCTAGGGCCATGTTCCAAAAGGCATTTTTAATCTCTATGTTTATGATAGGGTTAATAAGATGATTAATTCATATTTAATTTAAGCAGGGCAAGGATGGTCATGAGGCGAGAGGTATTGAGGGATCTGTGTCCTGCTCCCAAAGTTTATTATAATATTAAGAAATAATTGTCCTCCTTAGTGAGTATTTTCATTCTCATCCTCAATTTTTGTGATTTGATTTTTTGTGTCTGATCAATGTCTTAAATGAAAAAAAAATAGTGTTTTTATCTCCATCATTTAATCAATAATTCTAGATTTACTCCACCACTTGATACTTATTTGTCCTAAATATGCAGCATGTTGATTATAAAGGGCTCTAAGCTTTCCATATTCAACGCCATTTAGTCATAACTATTGATCTTTGAGTTCTAAGTTTTTAATTTTCTGTTTTGTTTCTTGGGCTCTAGTTTCTACTTACCTAGACCTTTCCTATTCCATTCTAAGGTTTTTTACTTAATTCTTTTTAGAGAAGATTGGAGAGGTGTAGTGGACGTTCTTGAGTCCCATACCTGTTGGACTATGGTTCTAGATTCAACATGTTCAAATAAAAATATTCATATTTTAAGGATTTAGGCTTGTGTTCTTTCTTATTAGTTTCTAATAATATAGGGGCATGATCCGAGACCCCATGAGTAAGAGAGGATAAGGTTAGGTAAGGAAATTTACTGATCTAGTGTTGATTTACTAGTAGCTTGTCCAGCTTACAGTGTATTCGCATCATATGCTTCCTATTGTTACACCATGTAATTTGTGATCCTACTAGTGGTATATCTATTAGGCCTTGGTCATCCAATAAAGTTCTAAAATGCCTTATGGATTTGGTTAATTTAAATAGAGCCCCTTCTTTTTTATCTTGAGGAAAGAATGTACAATTCATATCTCCTATAACAGCCCTTGAGATGTCATCTAGGTTGAACAAAGGTAAGGGTGTTATAGAGTTCATTTCTTAGGATGGGAGAAGTAATAGCATAAGTAGCTGATATTAGAAAGGTGAAATTATTAATAGTAACAACAATATGTAAGCATTGCTCGGAGGAAGAGAGAAGAATTACCTTGGCAGCATTGGTTTTCCAGGCAAGGAGGAGACCTCCTGCGGCCCCTTTATCAGCCTGAAAGCCACCTGTCCAGTTTCTACCAAATCACCTTATTACTTTGTTAGATTTTAGTTCAAGAGTATGAGTTTCCAATAAGATAGATTTGGGGTATACTCCCTTATCATATTTGCTAATCTTTCTCAAACCTTGCTTCTTAAGGCTCATCTACAATTCCACGCAAGATCCTTGATCATAGTGACATAATATTCGGATTCTGAAGCATTTTCTGAGTAGCCTCATATTCCTGCACAGTTAGCGAAACATAGTGAGGATTGCTTCACTTATTTGTAAAAACCTTACCTTTTTTTTGTTTCCCATTTTTTTTTGGAGTTGAGTTTCGATGGTGGAGGTGAGAAGCGCTCCTTCATCTTTTGGGTACGCTTCACTTCTTCTCGAGACTCCAGCAATAGATCCCCGTCTTGCTTTTCCTTCTCAAATTCGAAAGATGAGTAGATCACTCACTGAGGTGACTATAGTCGCTCCAAAATCATAGAGGCCATCTGCTCATGAGAGGAAGTCCATGTCCTCGGCTCCACCACTCTTGACTTCTTTTGTGTAGCCAGTCGTCTCCCTATCCTCGGACTTGATCTCTTAGGAGAGGTGTTTGACATTTGCAGAGGGGGAAGAGAGATAGGATCTAACAGAGAGAGAGAGAGAGAGAGAGAGAGAGAGAGA
>LTAE01002257.1:0-45503 GCA_001647135.1 Pontederia paniculata | reverse complement strand
TATATATATATTACTTCTATGAAAGAACAAGTGTGTTTGGAATTAGTTTGGAAATAACAAGTGACCCATATACGCGTGCAAGAAAAAAGGACATTATTAAGATCCTTATTATGTTTACGTGATCGGTGTTGTATACCCAGCATGCAAAAACTAAAATTAACTCCATTCTCTATGAATTAATGATGGCTTAATTTGTACACTAATTTGAGAAGCTACATCTCTTTAATTCTCACGTACTCCTCAGGATGTGCACGCTGAATCCTGTCCAAACCAGCAAACAAGAGCAAAATAAGGAGAAGATTTTGTGCTAGAACTGATCAAGTCACATCCACGATGTCACAAATTGGCATCATTTTCTCCATTTCCACTGCATGGACTGAGAAAACAAATCTTCTGATAGATCGAGCAGATCGAAGTCTTCGTGTTGGAAGACTTGCTAAACGAAATAACTTACGAACTTCCCGGATTCGAACAAGATATTGTTCTGAAGGACGCTTTTGCGGCGGCGGCTGCTGCTGCAGTGGATGCACTCAAATCAAATGGATGCATATTTGCTTGAGAGCTCAAAGGATACAGGGAAAATAAATTCGCTTCGGCAGCTGCATGAGACGTTTGCATGCATGATGTAGGAAAGGAGGGCTTTATTCACATGACTGTGTCATGGCATATACCATGGGCTGCCCCAATCCCCCCTCCACTATCCAAAACTTACATTCCTTTACTACACATAATTAGCTGATAATCTGAGTTCCACTCCTGAATTTATTTTTTCTCTCTTGCTCAAATATAGATCTAAATAGGAAAAAATAACTTACATCCCCCACTTTTTAAAAGTAGATTCCAAAAATACTACTAGTCAAGGAGGGAGAGAGAGAGAAGCACTCTCTCATCTTTTTTTTTTTTTATTTTTGCTCCGTACTCGATGTCTAGAATTATTAGCATCTATATAAATTCGAAGTCGAGACAAAAAATAGAAATTATATTCCTCTAATCAAATTAATGATTTTAATACTCGAACTCGGGAGTACTAGCTTTTCATTTTTCATTTTTCAATTTTTCTAATTAAATTAGCGATTCTGAAATTCAAATTCGAATTACTAACTTTTCTTCTTTCAATTGGAGACGCAAATCTACTATGCCAACCGAACTTTCTCTCTCATATTTATATATATAATTTGGGCCTCTTCTTCTCCACCTATATAAATGTGACATCTCCTCCTCTTGGCAAATGCCACCCAGTCACTGCCACTCACAAGTACTGTACCAGCAGCAGGAGTTGCCATAGCTGAGCATAATTGTTTCTTTTAGCTAGAGACACTTGCTACTAGTAGCTTGTACTACTTACTTATACTTTTGTTAGTTTAGTTAGTTAGTTATAGTACTAAGTACACCATGTCGAGGGATCCCTTGGTGGTAGGCCACATCATCGGCGACGTGCTCGACCCCTTCGTCCCGTCCGCCGCCCTCAGGGTGCTGTACAACGGCAAGGAGCTCACCAACGGGTCGGAGCTCAAGCCCTCCGCCGTCCACAAGGAGCCCACCGTCGACATCCGCGGCCGCGACGTCAGGAACCTTTACACCCTCGTAAGTATATAAACTTCGTTTTTTTTCTTCCTTTTTTGTTTCTGTATCAACTGCATGCATCAGATCAACTCATTAAGAAAACTCGAAGTTCTTTTTTTTTTTGCTTGTTCCTGTTCACGTCAGCTAATTATAGCAAGATTTTGTAAGATGTCTTCTCGATCTAAAAAGTTGAATGCACTCACAAGTTCACGTTGCAGTCATATATATTATGTCATTCAGATCCCTTAGTACTGATTAAGGATGGATGTTGACTAGTGATATCCAACAGTTTGTCCGGTTGATTGCAATCAGATCACAATCAGTCTGATGGAGGTATTCTAATTGGTGGTCATTGATATGCACGTACAAGATCTAGCTATTGAGCTCAGCTGAATTATAAGTTTCCTCTTAGTTATGATACTGGTCATTAAGTTGGATAAGAACAGGTAGGACATGCAGGCAGGGCCAAAAGCCTAATGAACTCGTTAAATAGTACTGTTCCTGTTCAGCTCAAGTGGGATCATTCACCATTAAATATGGGAATAGGAAGTTGAGAGTGCATGGCATCTGGCCGGGAAGCAGAAGTCTGAAATGACAGTTGGTGCTTTCCTCTCAACTTGACTGGACATGTTTCAATTTTTTCCGTCCTTTTTAACGCTGGAAATCTTAAACAGGCAACCACTTGCTTCTTAAGTTTTTTTGCTGAAAATGGCAGATACAGGAAAATTTGGAATACTGAAAGAGGAGTCCAATGATGTGGGAAGTGGACACAACAGTGAATATTCTTTTTATTACCTACATATAATAGTGGATTAATTTCTGTAGTTATCACATGTGGTGGGTATTTCCTCTGTAGTCACAACTCACAACTTACAACTTAATTACATGAAGCTTTCCATGCAATGCACACCATGTAAGTTTTAGAGTACTTACCACTTATCAACATGGTGAATTGATAAGGTGATGGTGGACCCTGATGCACCAAGCCCCAGCAATCCAACAAAAAGAGAGTACCTCCATTGGTAAAGATCGATCTAAATGTAGTAAGATTCATTTGACAAAAAAATTTTCCCCTAAACTTCTGGGAAGATTTGAGTGCTCATATTTTTTTCTTTCTTTTTTCCTGTCCTTTTGTATGTTTAGGTTGGTGACTGACATTCCTGAAACAGCTGATGCAAGTTGTGGTAAGTAAAATCATCCGCACATGGCATTAATTATGCAAAATTTACCTATAGAACATATAAAATGTGCCTGATGTTCCCAATTACTATGATGTTCTTGGTAGTCCTTATAGAGCAGACTATGTTTTGAGCATATATCTAAAAGAAAGGTAGTTGCTTGCCTGCTTTTGTTAGGATGCAATACTAATTTGTAGCTAGATTATGTAAACTAACAGCAAGAAAGTACTACATATTCCAATTGGTGTGATAACTCGGTTGTCAGGAAATGAGATCGTGAGCTATGAGAGTCCACGGCCCACGGTCGGGATTCATCGGTTCGTGTTCGTGCTGTTCCGGCAGTCGGTCCGGCAAGCCGTATATGCGCCTGGGTGGAGGCAAAACTTCAACACCAGGGACTTTGCACAGCTCTACAACCTCGGGGATCCTGTGGCCGCCCTCTACTTCAACTGCCAGAGGGAGAATGGTTGTGGAGGAAGAAGGTATGCCATCTTTACAGACACACACAGTGACAGAAAAATAAGAATGAAGATTCTTCTTTTAGATAATCATTCAAAAATTGGTGCAGAACTTGAGGCCAAGAACTTGTTGATAATCATTCCAACAGAAAAGAACCTAAATCATTGAAGATAGATAATTTGCTAGTCTAGTAACACCTAACAGTATGTAAACCTCTGCATCATTCATAAGGGAGGCATAGCATGTCATGTAATTTACTCTGTTAGTCACATCATCTCAACAATTACTCTGATGATTAGTGATACTTAACATGATGATTAAGTAATAGATCACAAGAGAGGGGGACTAATTATCTGAAATGATTCCTTTTGTTGCTTCAAGGTACCAACCAGCCAGTGGGTGGTCATAAAATCGAGTGTGTATTATCCCAAGTCTGAACAAGGAGAACCCGAATGGAACATGGGAAGAAGTACGATTTTTCAGCATGGCTATTCATATTAAAAATAAAGTGTACAAATTATGCATCTTTTATTGTCTCAATTAATTGGCCTGCACAAGCCTTTTAAATTCATTCGTGTAAAAAATGTCTTGTTTCTGTTCTTAAAGTGGATGCACAGACAAAAGGCAGAAAAGCTAAACATTTGTGGCGTAGAAAATACACTGACCAACATATAAAAGAGAACGCATAAATTGATTAAGAAAAAACGTCCTTCCAATTTTCTAGTGAACTAACTTAAACAAAGGGGAACGCATCAAGAATGAAAGATATGCAATGCATTGCAGAAATAACTCTAGTTATGAAGCTAACACCACAAAGAACAATTTCATTTGAACATCCATTAAATTTCATCAGGACATGGAGTGATGAAACAATTCATAACAAATAGTTAAAAGGTCACTGAGGAAATCCCAAGGCACTGTTTGGTAAGACACTGAATGACGGTAAAATAGTAAGCAGTAAAAGGTACGGCTTAGGTATAGAACTTTTATGATGAAAGAATCCAGCATCTCTCTCTCTTCAATAAATAAGTACATCGAGCAAGGAATTGTCGTCTCTACCTTTACACCTTGGTCATCACTTTGATTTCTATAACCTGAAACTTCAGACACTTGAAGTTGCAAGAAGCAATTATTCAACCTAGAAAGTAAGGAAGTTCATTTCTTCTCATCCCCTCCAAACTGGGTAGAATTTCCATTCCAGAAAACATTTCTGTCGCCAGATGGACCATCATTGTCATCACTTCTCAACGTATGGATATTGCTACCAAATGGTCTCGATGCCCTTCTCCTCAAATCTTGAACATTTGTGTCTGTGGGGTTTTGATAGCCCGATTGAAAGCTTGACGAACGAGTCTGGGAATCAGGGTCGTAGCCTAAAGGAAAACAAGGTAAGGCAAATTCCCGAAAACTGAAAAAAAAATGACTGAAATTCTGAAACTTGGAGGTAATCTAATAATTCTGATAAGTAAATAAGAAAGTGGCATCAACAACCAAAAACAAGACTGAACATGTTTGAGAATGCGATGACAACATCGGGGTTATCATGATTTACTCCAAATAAATGACATGTTTGAGAATATAAACACATTATGTACTTTTTTATATAAGATTATTATGTATGAATGAAAGTAGAAATGACACAACTCACCATACTGCCTCGAGCCTTCAGCTGGTGTAGGGTCAGAGTTTGATGAGCCTCTGAGATAAGAGAATGGATTCATGTATGATAAAACCCTCTTCACAAAATCAAAATATCCTCCAGTGTTATCGCTCAAGTTGGCTGTGTTCTCAGTTCTATGACCATCACTAGAAGATGGCTGGCTCCATGGAGGCCTACTGGTTCTCCGATGTGGAACAACTATTAAGGCTTCCCTGTTAACAAAGCCCAGTTGAGCTAATGTACTTTCCATGTCTGCACATTTAACATAATTCTGTTTAAGACCCAGATATCATGCAGATCCAGAAGAAACCATGCAAAATCAAGGGCCAAACGTGCTTAACATGTGTTTTTTTCTACTTATGACAGAAAAAAATCTTAACCAACTTGGATAGATTTTTCTTACCAGTTTCACTAAATAGCTTCCGTGGATAAGGTACACCAAGATCATAAGAGCCTAACTGACTGTTATGATTCTCATCTACAAAATTTTTCACTGATCTTAAGGTATCTGTCGACATAAATTTCATCTGAAGATTGTTCCCACCAGGAATACGAATATTAAGATACACTTCATTTGATTTTGCAGCATTTGAACGGTCAGTCAGCTCTTTGTTCTTCAGTGATTGAATTGTTTCTTCCTTTTCACGATCAGCAACCTGAGAAGAACCTGAACTATACACAGCAATTTTCTCGGCTGATTCTGTAATTGGTTTCTCCATATAACTAGCAGAACTATCTGCACTGTTGCTTGTTTGAGAAGAATCCATTTTTCTAGGTTCAGACTGTGAGATTTCTTTAAATGTGTTGCCCGTTTGATTAGACCCATCCTCCTTGGTAATCTTGGCATTATCTACAGAACCCAACTGCAAAGACGCTTCTTCACCAACCCGCGTATCATTCTATCACATATTCGAGTACAATAAAAGAGATGTTTATGATAACAGAAATAACCATCAGTGTAATCATAGATGTAAAATAATGGTGCTCACCCTGTCATCAGATTCACCAACTCTCCCATCTAGAGGCTGCTGAGGAATAGTTATTGATGTGGCCTCTGGTTCTTCTGTATCTTTAACATATGAAGTTGACGGAAGTCCTGTGCCAGATGAAGCTCCTTCCTCTACTGGAGGTAGCATGCTTGGGCAATCTGAATTATGATTCTCGGGTTCTTTTGAAGTGAGTGCTGCTGACAAGAGAGTCACAGCAGTTTCCTGGTGTCCATTTGTGAAATACAATGTTTATAATAAATATGCTCTTTCAAAGATGGAAAAGCTGGAAGTATTGTGGAGGTTGTAATGTTACAATACCTGTAGATGGAGGGCTCCCCAAGCCTTCTCGATGTTTTCCTTAAGACTTTCAGCATTTATGTAACCATCTGGGACAAGAAAATATTAAGCATTGAGGATCAATCACAGTAAACATGTCTACTTTTGAAAAGGTTATATCCACGTGTCAGTACCATGATGCCATAACATAACACCATTTAATCCAATAGCAGAGATATTAGGCACACTGTTCTGTGGGTCTGAACACAATAATGTAAGGAGAACTCCATAAAATTGGCCAAACAAAAGGAAAATTTCCATATCAACGCATGTTTAAAAAGCTCTTAGAATATATAAAATGCTAACTTAATATATTACATAAAATGCTAACTTAAAAGGATGATTCTTCCAAAAAAAAAAACTTAAAAGGATGAGCCCATTTCAGCAGTAACCGTATATAATTTCAATTTTTTTTGTCAAAAGTCTACTGCAAACAACAATCCATATTGAAGCAAATTCTACTCTAGAAAATCTCAACAGAACATTTCTTACCATTTTTTGACAAGATAAGGGATGTATGCCAAGGAGCGCAGACATACAATTTATTATTTACAATGAAAAGTTACAATGCCCACAAGGCCAGATATAAACCCAGGCAGGCATGTAGTCATCACTATGTCTACTTGACTTCAACGTAAAGGTTTGCACTATCGACTTTATCTTCGCATTAAACTAACTCATTGACTCTTACTCTGGTGGCACAAAATGACAAGTGGAAAAAAGATATGACATTTCATCTTCTCTGAAGAAGATGAATCAAACATAAAATGAGAGGATGCAACTGAAATACTGTGTAGTCATCAAGCAAGGATACATATGGCACAAAATTGTGATGCATCAACACTTCCCTCAGTCAAATGCACCAAGACGCAGCTCCTTGACATTGCTTCAGCCACCTGATTTATATTAAGCACAGACAAAATTGACAGTCATAAGCAATGACGCAATAAATCCTATTACTCAAGAGATAAAAGGTGAACTTACACTTGGATCCAGCCATGTCGACTCTTCCATTTTAACCGAACTTTCATCTCTACCTGAGAAGACAGCATCAAAGAAAAATATGAACATCCAATGTGTAACTTATAAGAGATCTCAACAGAAAAAGTGATAGGAATATCATGAGTATCCAGGAAACAAATGCAAATTAGTAATCACAGATCATTGTCATCCCAGATTGGATGACAAGCTGGTGTGCAAGTTAAACCCAAGTCCTCCATGCTAATTTATCTTTGAAAATATATTGCAGAATCATCTCATGCTTATTCAATGGACCCAATGGAAAGTTAATGTAGGAATCATTTTAACGGCCTTATATTTGAAACTTACTATACTCACTGTAAGTTAAACACCAATTTGCAAAGTTCAGAAGATAATGCAACTGCTATTTTTTCTTTACCTCTTAGTCAATTGCTTATTAGAATGACTTTCTATCAAATACCCAAGTTTGAGCACTCAACTATTTTCTTCGTAGCTGACCTGAATTGTTCAAAACTCTGAACTTGTTTTGAAAATAGAATATATGATTTGGACTATCAGAAGCACCTGAGATGTAGACAACAAAAATCTTCTTCTGCAATCTTGATTCGGCAATTGCACTTGGAATGGAACCTTTATATGTTAACAAATACGTAGATCGCTCCATATAATGAACACCCTATATGTGACCAAAAAGAAACAAGTCAGGAGGACAAGCACTCTCATCAAAATTTAGAATATGAGTTTAACCAAAAAAAGTATATAACTGAACATCATTTTTCTCTTGAGAAGTATAACTGAATAGTATATCAGTCACAGAAGTAAAAAAATGATAAATTTAATGGTTGTTTTTAAACAATTAGCAAATAAACATTGAAACCATATTTTAGTGCAGAACACTTGAAGTAACTCAATCCAACAAAAAAAAGAGTATATTATCTCATGAAAACCTCATATCTGCGGAAAATTCCAAAAAATATGATATACAAATAAAAGCTAACAAAGCTGACATTATCCTGGTTCAACAAATTTCAACTGAATTTCAGTCAATTAAAAAACTTTCTTCCTTCAAAAATAAAGTCTAAGGAACATTCTCACGGTGTATCCTTTTCTTTTGAAATCATGATGCTCTGCAAATTATCAAAGCATACGCCTCTCTCTAACCAACATGAAAACGACAAGCTATTATAATGAATCAACTAAAATGGAAAAATGTAGCAGCAGACTGGAAACATCATTAGTTTGACAAGGATGACCAGATTTAACTGGCAAATTTGCAAGTTTCATCAACACTACCTCTCAAATCTAAATTAGTGCAATCAAAATGGAATCAAGCTAAAAATCATTAAAAATCCTTCTATTACTGGTGTGTCAAACTCTTACTTGGATCCTCCAGTAGTTCCCAACCAAACACACTATGAAATCCAGAAGAAATTCCATCAACCCTGTTTAACATAATTCACCACCCAACACCAACTTGCAAGCAAGATTACTTGCACATCACAATTCTTAAAAGTCGTTCTTTTAACTAAAACATTAATTCCAAATAGTCCTTATACCGGGAAAAACAAAAGACATCTCAGATTTTCAAGTTTCTTGAAGCCCAAATCCCAACATGCCATGTTTGTGACTTCCAATTGCTACAAATACCACAAATTTTGGACAAATATACCCCTACGCTTGCAATCTACTTTAAAGCCCTCTGGAAGGAATCAACAACACACAAAAATAGGGTGCAGTGGTTCTAACTCCACTACTTTTTGCTCCAAACCCCGACATGCATATCAAGATCACCCATGTGTTCCAAACTGCTCCAAAACCTATAAATTTGGATAAACGTTTACTTCAAAACACCTTTCTGTTCACAGAAATCAAAACACTTACTTAGATCTTCCAGTCCGAAGGCAGCTAACCGAAATTTAAACATACGCCGAACACGCGGTCAAAATTACTTGGATCCCTCTGATTGCGTTAACCGCGATGATTCTTCAAAAACAAAAATTTAAATCCAACATGCAATTTACTCCACACACCGACACATGAAACCCAAAACCCCTTCTTGAGTCTTCCAGTAGCTCCCGATCTAACAAATTTTACCCCAAACTTCAGCATGCAACCGAAATCTACTTTCATCTTCAAATTTCCCCAATCCACTTTGAATCAATCGGATACGAGAAATACCACGAGACAAGAACAAAACGCAAACGGCAAGAATTCCATGACGCAAATTTAAATAAAAAAAAAAGAGTCGAACTTTAGAGATGGATCATTTACCTTGAAGGCGAAAAGTTGGATCTTTCGTAGCCAAAAGGGATTTGGTGGAGGTCGAAGCAGAGAACACGAAGCTTTTTTTAGGTTGTCGTGGGCGGCGATAACGAACACGATCGCGTTTCCTTCCTCTTCGTCTTCTCTTTTCTTCTCTTTTGTGAGGAGTCGACCGACTCGCGTTACCTGTCCGGCCCGGTTCACCAAATCAAACCGGCTCGGTGACTCGGACCGACCTCCTTTAAATGTGAATCCATGATGATCTCATTATTAATTCATGAACAAAAGTACACAAAAATTTGATAAGAAAAATCCAAAATATATGTTTAAGAAAAAATAATGCTTTCCTTTTGGGAAGAGTTTTGGATCAACAGATTATTAAGACTTGTTCGATCGATGGATAATTATTAAAGAATTAAGAGTATTTATACTGTTGATTTTTTTTTAAGTTTGAAAAGGAATTACATTATTTAAATATTTTTGAAGGAATTACATTCTTTTTATCATACTAATATTATTGTATTCATAATACGCAAAATACATAAGAAAAGCACTAACTATTTCTACATTAAAGAAGAATGTGTAGCACTATCACTATGCATAGTCATCTAACTATTTATTCTCTGTTAAAGCTATGAAACAGAGATTTATTATTACACATATAATTATATTTCGAATATATAAGAGGCATATATTTTTTGGCGCACTAAATTCACGTTGCAGAGTCCTTAATGTCACGTAATTAGTATCAACTTTAATTATTTGATTAACTTGATATCAAGCGCAAACTAAATTATATGATAGGTCACTATATTATTATAAGCTTTTAAATATGAGGTATCGCGTAATAAAAGTTTTACATATTTGATATCCTAGCAATTTTACATATTTGCTAGGGAAAATAAAAAAATTATTTGATGAAAATGTTAAATTAATGCAATCATGTGGTCTTAGATAGTTGTCTAAAGTAAAAAAAAAAAACTAGGACTCTGTTTGACATGTACTAACGATTAATAACGAATAGTGAATAACGATTAGTGATTAAATATTAGTGATTAGCGGTAGCGAGTTAATTATTAAAATTAATAAAAGTGTTTGATAAATGCAACATTTAAATAAGTCAATAAATATAAAATAATTAAAAAAGGTACAAATAATTAATTAATAAATTGCATTAATATATGTATCATAATAACATATTTTATTTTAAATATTTTAATATTAGAAAATAAAAAAAATAAAATAATTGATCAAATAACTTATAAGTTAATAAAATAATAATAAATAATAAATCGATCATGTAATATAAAATAATAAGTGTATCATATAAATATTAACTAATATTAAAATATTTTAAGGATATATTTGAAAATAATTTTTCATAAGTTTGTCGCTATCCTAGATGTTGGTCTCTAAAGCGTCTTAAAATGCTGAGTTCCAATCGTTTATCGTTATTATTAATTATATTTACCAAACACTTTAAATATTGTATTGATTTGGTCAACACGCTACACGCTATTGTAAGCACTACTTTAGAGAGACGTGCCAAATATAGTCTAAGTCTCATATATAGATTTATGTATGTCAATAAGAATAAAGGAGAATATTTTTCTCTCTTTTTCTTTCTAAACAAAATTATATCCAGGGAAAAAAATATACGGCAAAAAACAGAAATTTAGCACATGCAATTTTGAGAGTTGCAGAAATTTCGAATTCCACGAGCTTTAATTAGTTAACAGTAATGATCATATATTGATTACTCTTTGCTGTTCAGTTTCCTCTGTTAGTTTCAAATATTTGATGTCGAGTTGCCTGCAGCATAGATGCATGCATATGTATTGCATGCAGTAGCAGGTTTTCATGGTTTAGCCTGCATCATGCAGGCAATCTACAATGGTAAAGGATAAAGGGCAGATGCAAAAGACTAATCGAATCTGCACTTATATGAGGAGGAAAAGAGATGCAGTAGCCGACCTTATGGCTGCTGCATGCTGCCAACAGTGTTCCTGTCTGCAGCATTGCATGCAGTCAATCAGACAGACAGACAGAAGTCAGTCCCAGGATTGGTAGCCCTTTGCGGTGCATGCTTTCATACATCTCTCTCTTTCTCTATATCTTTCTCTCTCCTCCCTTAGGTAGTTAAATATCAGCAAAGAAAATAAAAAGATGGAGCTGAGCGAGCAGCATGAGCAAAAAAAGAAAAGGATCTTCTGTTGCATGTGTACAGATGGAGCATACACACATTTGTCTGCTGAGTGTCAGAGAATTGGCCGGCAGTCCTCTGTCAGGTCGAGGAATTCTCGTCTTATTGCTCACATCTCTCAAGGGCCTACAACTCTTCCATCCAATTCATGCTCCTTGTACAGCTCCCAAGGCGGATGCATGGGGCATGGCAATATGGCATGCAAAGGCAGAATAATTAAGCGTGGGAATAGTAAACAATTGCTGGCTGAGAAGTGCCATATGGTGAGCACTACTCGAGTTTGAACCTAATGAAAACACAAGTATTAGAAGTTGATGACTCGCTAACAAGTGGATTTTGTATTGGTTCAAGTGTTAACAAGGTCTCACAGGTCGGCAGTTCAACTAGTTTTCATCTGATCACATCATTTTTTTCTTCTCGGTGCAGCTGCATGCATGTCTCCATGCATGGAATCAGTTTCGTTGGTGGTAGTGTGAGCTACAGTTTCCTGTTCACCATTAGTCATATACTTTGCATGGTGGTTGGTGAGGCACCTGATGTGGCATCTCTATATTCAACACAACAAGCCAGAGAGTCGATGGTGAGCATGGCATCTTGGGTCTCCTAAAATGCACCAATGGGACTCTCTCTCTCTCTCTCTCTCTCTCTCTCTCTCTCTCTCTCTCTCTGATAGTAGTTGCTCTTCAGTGTGTAATGTAGTTGAAGGAAATGTTGTAGGTAATCTTTCAGTCTTACTGCCATGATAATTCTTTATTATTAGTGTTGATTAAATTTGTATCCTGTTAGCAAGTAATTAATGAACAGATCAAGAAATTGTAGATGGCGCTGCACTAGTTCAAGTGGAGCATAAACAGAAGAAGATATTGACCTACTGAGGGGTGTAATTTGATTTCACAAGTCAATTATCAACTCACCACATGAAAACTATAATATGATGTTGCCATAAAGCTTGAAGATGACACTTGAAGGGTACTCCAACCTGCAAATATTATTTCAAGGACATGGAAGTGCCACACCATTTGATAGTAGCTTTTGCAACAGAAATTAGCAATATAAAATTAAGCACATCAGATCAATGAAAAAGAAAGGCAATGCTTCATTCATGCATCATTCCAAGTAATATCCTAAAATTTACAATAATATCTTGCAGGGAAAGGGATTCATCCATTTGAAGCAAACCCCAAAATTCATAGCAAGTCAGTAAACATGTGACAAAAAGTGCCACCAATGAACTCATGCTATGACCAAAGCTTCAGAGGATTAATCCCCATGTTAACGTTAGAAGAAAAGATGCATTAAGCAAGTATCAGGAAGAGCCCATCTCAGTTCCCACTCCAAAGTGAGAAAAGATGAAAAATAACTCCTTTTATCTAACTATGTGGAGATAATTGACTAGTGTTGTTGCACCATTTTCCTTTCCTTATCTATCTTTCCACTGTTCACAACTATTACACAAACCATCCAATCTGCATCAATTAAGCATCATTCCATACTGTAAAAAGAGGGGCTCCATGATCAGCCACCACATTGTTGCCTCTAGGTGCAATGGCCTGCTGCACTGGAGCAGGCATCCAATTGTTGCACACTCCGCCTTGCTCGTAATCGCTCTCCTTCATGCCAACACCACTAGAAGATGTCTGCTGCGGAAGGTAGTACATGTTTCTGCTGCCACCATATGGATCTCCATTACTGATCATGCCATGGTAGTCGCCCTGGTCATTGTTCCCATAACTACTGTTAGCTTGATCGTGTTGCCCATGATCGACCACCACTGTGCTGATGGGTAACATGTAACCACCACCACCACCGCCATTTCCTGCTTGATATCCTACACCGCCATTGTAGACCACGGAGTTGGACTCAGTGCTGTGCTCCAGAGACGAAGACTCGAGGCCTATCAGGTTGTGGGTTCCCGGCGGCTGGAAGAAGTTGTAGGTGTTGCTCCCCTGTTGGAGCTGCTGAAGGTCCTGCATGCTCTGAGCAGCTACGACGACAGCGTCTTGTTCTTGCTTGCACCATCCCCTCGGCTGCCCGTAAGGGTAGTGAATGCCGAAAGGCTGGGCTTGCTGGAAGGCGTACGCAGGCCAGCCGTGGTGGGCGGCGCCGTAGACGCTGATAGCGTCGGTCAGTTGCGGGTTCATGCTGTTGCCGGCGGCCCTCCGCCCTTCCACGCTGGCGTCGCCGTCGGATACGTCCTTCAGGCGCTTCGCGGCCCCGCCTACAGGCAGCGTGCTGCTCTCGAGTATGCTCTTGACGTCGTATCGGTTCATGTCGAAGTTGGTGACAGCGTTCAAGCCTCGGAACTTTATAGCAGCAATGTCGTAGGCCTCTGCGGCTTCCTCTTGAGTGCCTACAAATATATCACGACATGATAGCAAGTTATCAGATCGATGAAACATGAGCTTGTGTACAGTAAAATCTTGTTTGTTCAAGCACAGTACTGAGATCACTTACTGAAGGTGCCCAAGTAGAGATCCTTATTGCCTGCTACTCTTCCGATCCTTGCCTGCCACCTTCCATGCTGATGATGCCTGATCAGTTAATTAACATAATAGAAAACATTTAGAAACCATGAAAAAGATACTGTCAAGAAATTTTATAAGCAAGAACATGAACACAGTTCTAAGCTAATTGCGTTACAGATGAACGTACCTTGTCACTCCACGATAAATAGACGCGCCACGAGAGAATCCACTGCTCTTCCTGCATTCAACGTTATGTTGATTCTAATTAATTAATTAACAATAATTAGAATGCTTGGTGCATACACTGTAATCTTTTTATCTTATCTATAAATCATGTTACCGTGCTTAAACAAACCAACACAAACCTTCTTAGCGAGGCGATATATTCCTGCCTTGTCATATGCTTCATTTCCTCCAACTCTTTCTCATAGTTGCTCGTCTGAAAGTTGAATGGCATTGTCATTACAGGCAGATAAACGAAATGGAGACATGAAGAATGTATTGACTGCAAAAAAAAGATGGAAATAACGCACTGGAAAATTTGTAGTTGTAGTAGTTCCCCAGTACTTAAGTGCAGCTAAATCATAAGACCTTGCTGCCTTTTCTTCCTTATCATATCCACCTGTTCAACATACACCAAGAGATCAACTCAGACTACAAGATTAGAAAGTTGAAAACACCAAGGGAGTAATGCCGATCGATTGATTACCCAAATAGACTGCATGCGTTCAAGCAAACCCCAAAGACCAAAGAGAAATATGCAAAAGAGAGCAAGGTGATTAGCCAACAAATCCAAAGATGAAAATAAAACGAGAGACAACGTTTGAAAGCTGAAGTACCTTGTCTACCCTTTCGGGTTTGCCCTTCTCTTCTGCAGCTGTTGTCCCACAGGTGAGCTTCATATCTTCCTGTCCACCTATGCCTGATGAGACAAGGGTGAATCTAAATAAATAGATCTCTGCGTTAATATATATGTTATGCATAACAATTGATCAATTGGTTGGTGTTAAGACTTCTATAGATGTTTAATTACAAAGTTATAAATCTTATTGTCAAGGCGTTGTTAGATGAATAGATATCCAAAATCATATACATACAATATATACATTATATATATAGTGCATTTTTCTTAAAAAAAAGTGGTATAATATGCAACAACAACATTCCAAAATCTTAATCTCATCATGCATGTGACATGCTATCCACATATAAAAATTGTATAAGAACTACAATTTATAGACTAAATTGAACCATCAGGCGACTAACTTATTTCTTTATCTTAGATCCAAACGAATTAAAGAAATAAGCATAAGAGATTGCAAAGAAGAAAAAAAACATTAGAAGCTAAAGGAATCCAAACGATTGGTGAACAGATGCATATTGTTTAAAATACCTTGTCACGCCGCGGTAAATGGACGTTCTTTGCCCGAACGTGTCAACGGACTTCCTCGGCACCGCCTCAATGGCACCGCTCTGTGCGTCTAGTCCGCCGCCGCCACTGTTAATATTCTGCTTATTCTCCGGAGACGAGGAACTCTCTCCTCCCCCGCTCGACGCGGCGGCTGTCAAGCTCCCGGTGCTCATTGAAAGTGAGAGGCTCTGCGAACTTGCTGCCACAATTGCACCCGCGCCGACATCATTGAATCCAGGGCCGTCATCTTCATGTGGTGGCGGCGGTGGTTGGTGGTGCTGGTGCTGGACCGGCTGGTTGCGTAGCCAGGACTTGATCATGGAGAGTCCAATAGAGCTACCACCGTTGCCGCAGTTTGAGTACATGTACCCGCCATGGCCGTCGTATGCCCCGGCCATGGAGGACAGCTTCTGGTCGTGCCCGCCGAGGAAGTCCTCCAGCTTTGGCTGATCCTCGTTCATCCCGCTCCCGTCGCCGGCGCTGCTTGATCCAACCAGCATGGAAATCTCAGAAGAGCTTCCTTTGTACTGATCCAAACTAGTCTTCGCGCCCCAATCTGCACATAACACATATATATGGTCAATACCAAACCTCCGCTTCATGAACCGCGTCCATGGCTGGTAATCTATACGCGCACGCAGTACATGATCAATCAAACAAAGAAAATAAACTGAAAGACGAAAGCAATAACAGTGACACTGCTCATAATTTTGAGCATAAAAACATGAACTGACCCTGTGGATGAAGATTCGGCCGGTGGAGGGCTTCCGGGATGCCGAAAGAGCCATAGCAGTCGGCAGAGACGTCGTCGCCCGAGATTATGCTGGTGGAAGCCTGGGGCTGTGCAACGGGGAGTTCATCGTGGGGGGAGAGGGAGAAGCCCAACCAGTTGTTCATGGAAGACATATGTCAAGAAGGCGATCTAGGTCTAGTAAATAGGACTAAGAGAAGCTAAGGTGTATAGAGGTCACTGATATGACCAGAGAGGAGATGGATAGATTACTGCACTGTTATGAGAGGTGCAGAGGGAGGGCAGTGCAGAAGAAGAAGAAGAAGAAGAAGAAGAAGAAGAAGAAGAAGAAGAAGAAGAAGAAGAAGAAGAAGAAGAAGAAGAAGAAGAAGAAGAAGAAGAAGAAGAAGAAGAAGAAGAAGAAGAAGAAGGAGGAGGAGGAAAGGCCTTGCATGCACAGGCTAATACAATCTCTCTCTCTCTCTCTCTCTCTCTCTCCATATATATATTTCATTAGTATATAGGCTATCATATATGGTAAGTTAAAATAATAGTGAGATGCATGGTATGCTAGTAAGTTTAATTGCACTTTGTGCAACCTTATTTAAATGCATTTTTCTAGCTTTTTTTGACCCAATGTGAACAAGAAGATAAAAAGAGATAGGAGGAAAGTAAAAGGTGAAGCAGTAAATAGAACATTGTTCGGCAGATTGATGCAATCTTTTTTCCCATCGGCAAAGTGTAAACTTGTCAAGAACTCTGATAAGAGTTAAAAAATATTGAATAGGGTCTCTGAACCCTGGAAGGTGTGCACACATGTACACACACCTGTTGAAGGTTTGGAAGCTGACAAGTTGTGACAAAAAAAAACATATAAATCCACACAAAATTAACCCCGTCCTCATGTGTCATGACACCCTTTCATGCATCCAACCTGAGATTGTTTGGTAAAATCATTTTTACTTGTCAATATTTCTTGATCTCTTTCTACATTAAATATCTCAAGTATCCATGTCTTTTCTTCCATCATTCTAACATATAACAACATTATATGAACTAATGAACTAAAAGTTCAGAGTTCCAAGATTTTTCAACACAACATCAGATAGCTAGAATTATAACAGAGAAGAGTTGTCATATAGAAATAAACCCCTAAAATGTCAAATTATATAGATCACAAATTGAAAGATTTGAGTGGAGGATGGTAAAGAGATTATGGGTTTGCCACCTGCACCCTATATGAGGACACGAATCCTTGTCTTCTGGCCTTCTAATCAAATTGCATCATGAGTTGGACTTGGATCCTATTGTGACTTCATCGCCTAAAACACGCTCTCCCCCGCCCCACACATATATAATATATATTATTTTTTATACCCGCTCGACAAAATTATTAACACCTGATTAATCAAAATTGAAATAAAAAATAATATTTTTATGATCAAATTAATAACTCAAGAGTTCAAAATAAAGATTATTAATTTACGATCTCCACATTCCTATTATTTAAATGTGCAAATTTAATTAATATATATTATATTTGGTATTAAATATCTCTCTCTATCATCTTTATCACAGTACGGCCAATACTAAAATAACTGGAACTAGTATTTTTTTTAATTTCCATTTCATGAGCAAGATAGAGTTTTGTTTTACATCTCGATAGGTGCACTTACCTTGTTGAAAGTTTGACCGTCAGGAAAAGGAATCAAAGATGGTAAAACACATGATGCATCATTGCATTGCTTCCACTCCATGCATGCATCTAACTTAACCCTTCTGCCTCCTTTCTCTACCATCATTAATAGCTCATTATTGTGCAAAGCCTGTGTGATGCACAGTAAAAAGAAAGAAAATAAATGCCTCTCGGTAATCCAATCATACGAAAGCCAGAGAGAGAGAGAATAGTAACAAAGCAATAACTAATTAAAAAGAGAACAAAGTTTAGGGTTTCAGGACCATCATGGTAATATCTATGCCCTCTCTTATGCACGCCCGAGACTTATGCGAGAGGGTGGCCACATGTCATGGTATTTGCTTTCTTTAAGGGCGCTCTGTGTTCTCTAATTATATATTAAGTTCTTATATGTGAATCCAGTAATTTTTTTTAATATTCAAAACTACTAATATCTCACTAATCTAATTTAAAAAGAAAATATTTTTTTTAAAAACTATTAACATAAAAATTCGAACTCATAATTACTAATTTTTTTATCTCTCTCGAAATTTAAATCTCATTACTATATTACTATATGAGTTAACTCTCATTTGTATGGTACAATGTTATCATTATAATAATCTACAGGACAAGGAGTGTACGACCCTATAAATTATAGCGGCTTACTCTCTTTCACATAATCAAATAGATTTATTAGTGTGAATCTATAAACATATATTCATGCTATCATATTTATATGTAATGTGAGAGAAAGTGGACTCCATGCACAAATATGATATATTATGCATAACACGAAAACATGTACATTTAGGTCGGTTGTGGTTTTGCATGTGGATTCACATGTGACGACGGTTCATGTAGGTTGATGCACTGCATCTGCATTAAATCATGAGTACCGTTGATCTCTCATCTACGTACCTAACATTAGATTTATAAGAGATATGTTCTATTTTTTGTTAATACTTAAAAAATGAAGGGGTCCCATAAGTACACTTAAGAGGCTCTCGTTGGACCTCAAAGCTAGCTAATAAGAGATTAAAACACCAACTTACCTGGCCCTTCTTTGTTAAATCTGCCCACACACAAATAAAAGGTTGAACTCCATTTGGTGGCCTTTTCTTCTCATTTGTTTCAACAAAATTAATAGAGAAGTCATGGAAGCACCTTGATCAGGAATAAGAGAGGTCACAAATGGATGTTGAAGCAAAGGGAAATGGAGCAACAACATGGCATAAGAATAGGGAAAAGGTGATGGAACTTCAAGGTAGAACACTAAGGAATGGAAAAGCTATATGAAGGTATGTAAGGGAATATCTTAATCCCTCTTATTTTATGATCATTGATTTGATAATTGATTTAGATAATCATTATTGCTAAATGTAGGAGATCATGGATTCATATGAATGTTTATAGTTTATTGAAATATGACAACATATTATGATTTCTATCTAGATTTCGTATCTTCTATTTAGAGGTCGGTTTGGTTAGGCAATAATTGTCCAAAATATGTGTATGATATGTCAAAATGTATATATTGAATTCTAGTCTGTATAACAATTGATTTCACCTCATTCTGAATAGTATTTTTAAAGTTATGATCAAAACACCGAGACACTACCAAACTGTTCTGAATTGTATCATGTACCTTCAAATGTGATTGATCTCATATGATTTAGATTGATGTAAATGGAACTATGAATTTCAAATTGAAAGGATGTCAAATGTTGAAATAAGTTGAATATGTCGATATTGTGACATTGCCCAGGTGATAAATATATGATATCATTATTGTTAATAACTGAAGTGGACAACAAGTATGTAAATGGTATGACGTTCATATGGCACTCTAATATTATGTTCTTAAGGCTATGCTTTAGTACATGAATTTAATGTCAACTTAATTTCTTCAAGAATTATTGCTATGTCACATCGAAACTTAGGATTTTCACATGCTAGTAAAGTCTGTAGTATTATTGATTGAAAAGTCTATCGTATTGTTTATGTTATGTAATGAGAGTGACAAATTGATTGTTATATTGATATCAAACACTTAGAAAAATATATAAGATTCACATCGACATTTTAATATTTCAGCAAGGTCGGTCGAACCCAGTGCCTGGGTTGGTCCTACCGATCTTAACGTTAGATAAAGTCGACAATTAAATCGGTTAAAGTAGGTCCAACCGACCCTCAAGTCGGACGATGTTCATAGACATCAGTAGAAAAAGTCGGTCGAATCCTCAAGTCAGACGACCACCATACAGTGAGTCGGTCGATCAACTCTAGGTAGGTTCGACCGACCTTACCCCATAACCAATATAGCATTATCGTTTATTTAAATTGAATCTATTGATTGATAACTTATAACACATATTGCATCCTTAGTTGTAATAGGTTAAAATATTAATGTAATATTGTATTAATTTATTGAATTGGCATATTGAAACTCGTATTGGGCGCTTGTCGGATATTAGGAGGTTGATGCCTCCATATTGTATTGGCCCAGACGTGAGAATTGATGACATTCTTCGGAATGTTATGGGAGCAAGGCATCCCAGGGTTTAGGTAATCCATATTGGTCGATCAAGGTTACTCCAATCCTCCAATCATTGTAATTGACTCACAAAAATTGATTGAAACTGAATATAGAGTTGTTCATTTGATGATTGACGGATAAAAAGTTCATGGAATCTATCAATGATTGATATTGATGGATCACAAATTCAATATTGTATGAGGACGACTTCATATGAGGATGTTTATATAGGGACAGATTGAGAAAATCACAAAGGAAATTTTCGATCATTAAATGACAACGAATAAGATAAGGCTAACATGAACACTATTGTTATTGATATTGAACATTAGAGAAGCCTAATGTATTGAGTGTTCATGTTAGCTATTATGATTGATATGAAAATGAATAAAGCCTAAGAGATAATGACTTAATTGATATGTTTTAATATTGGTGCATAAAAGCTATGCAAAGTCATGATTATATATGTATTGATCATATTGATAGATTATCATTGTCATTGTTATATTATTATTAATGCATATAAAGTATGATTATGTTGAATATTGAATTAGGGTATATGATTAAAATGACTGTGTCAAAGAATCTTAACAGATGATAAGGTGTCATTCATATTGTTATGACTGATCGCAAACTCATGGGATGAATTTCTTCTACACTTATCCTGCAGGTAGTTGATCAATATCGATGATGTAATAGATGAACTGAACGATAATTGAGCTCATGACGAATTAATTTTGCACATAATTAAGTTAAGTTTATGACCTCTTATTTAATTGTTATTAAGCTTCCGCTGATTGATATTAAGTCTTAATGCTATATTTATTCTTATTGTAAGTCAAACATGAATAAGAAAGTGTAATCGATGTGATATTTTGAGAAGCATCAAGCCGCATTGTCGAATATTGACCGTGTGAGAGATGTCGTTTTCGAGGCGTTACATTTTTCATAAACGAGCGCTTCGGTTTCTTTTAAAATTTTCGAATTCTTTCACGCGAAAATCTCATATAGAATAGCGCTCAAACCTACAAGTGAGAGAGAGAGAGAGAGCGCAACGGAGGGGATGTTTCTTGAGAGGGGAGGCAGCGGGGAACAGCAGCTGGCGGCGAGGAGAGGCCGGCGATGGCGACAGACACGTTCCCCAGTTGGTCGTCATTCTAAATTAATGTTAATTAAAGTGAGAATATTTTGTTTCTAATTGATATTAATATTAATCGATAAACTGCATTATATATACCTATCATCAATTAATGTGTATTTATTAAGTGGCCGTTCGATCGATCCTTCGACGTAAATAACAGCGTCGCTTCCACGGAAAGTAAAATGCAATCTGAAAAATGCGGTATTTATAATTCATATATATTGTTGCGTGGCTCCAGAAATCAGCACACAACATAAAATAACCAGTTACCTAATGGATTTAACTAATTCTACTCCTCAAATTTTAATACCTACTTTTATAACATCTTTACTTTATATAATATTTTATATATTATAAAAAAATAAAACTAAAAACAAACGATAAAATATGACGTTAATAATTTAAGAATCACAATAAGCACACACTTATCTAATATAGTTTTACTATTTTCATATGCACATTTCTGGTGGTGAGATCAAATTAATTAGTGGTCAGTTAATGACCGAAAGTACAAGTTAGCTAGTAAATTAATACACACTATTAAATAGTTAACCATTTTGGCTAATTATTTAATGTTAATAAGGGCATAAAAGTTTTTTTTTCGTTAATATTCTTTCTCAACGGTTATCACATAATTCAACTCTGTAAATCCAATATTTGAGAGCATTATCTTTGACTAATTTGATCCAGACTATGACAAAACCCAAACAAAAATTATTTTACAATTTACATATTAAAAAAAGGAAATTAAATTATAAATTTTGCTTAAGCAAAAAATATATAGACCTGTAACAAGTAGAAACAAACTCCATTAATTCATGATTCAAATATGTTAGTCTGCTGAAACGATATATTAACATAATCAAAATGATGGGGTAGTTAGAGAATCAAGGAGGGTTTAATTCCTAAAGTGATGGTAATTAATGGTAGTAAGTGTATATAGTAGGAGGGAGAAGATGGAGTGTTAAAAGTTGAAATGCCTAGGAGAAATCAGCGGAGTGGGCGTGCCTCCTCGGAACGAATACGTGAAGATATAATTTCCATGCACAAAGTTTGAGGGCCACTACATAAAGTGAGAAAAATAAAGGAGATGGATGGATCCATCTTCATTGATACATAAAAAAGATATCATACACACAATTCAATTAAATTGAATATACGGTGTTATATGTAATAGTGAGGGAGAGCAATCACACAAGGATTTTCAAAATTTATTTTTAATTATATACATTTTCGAATATTTTTGAATGACGATTAGAGTTATTTTTTATAAAAAAAAAATTGTCATATAAAAAATAGTAGATAATATAATATATAAAATAATTTAAATTTTATAGAGTTTATATAGACTCTCAATATAAAAATAAGAAACACAAATTCTAAAATCGTTTAAGTTTCAGAGGCTCTGCCTCCGAGCCCCATAGGGTGATTCAAACTTATCAAACTCGCTGACTAAACAATGAGATTCTCGTATAGGACGGATGATCCTAATTTGAAAAACTATGATACATAAGAGATCATATAAGTTTTTACTGAGTTCAAGGCATTACAAGAAATACATACATTATATATAAGTTATCTTGATAATTTTAATTTAAATTAGAGTTCTTACCTTTTTTTTTACTGTCTCCAACCCATGATTTCATGACACATTACACTTTTTTTTTAAGAAACACATTAAACTTTTTAGTAATTCAGGTATTTCCCGTTGGCTGCAATGATACACCAAGACTAGGCTAGCTAACGCTTTATAAGAGAAAGGAAGGAGAAAGAGCTATATAGATAAAGATTAGTAGTATTGATGAGGATTAGATTAAAGCAGTCCCGTCTGTTATTTGTCTCACATAGACCCCTCCACTTTTCCAAATCGAATCCTCCGCTAAACCCTAGGAATGCTCAGAAGGATTAGTTTATTCCACCAGCATCCAAAAGAGCTTGCTGCATGCCATGATAAAATAAATCATAGGATACAAACCATATGGATCTTTAGGAATGTAGAAGCCCTTTTGACCTCGTAGACTACTTCCCAAGGCCAGCTATATTAATTATATATTAAACAAACAAGGGAGTGGCGTGGAGCACTTGGGGAAGAAAATCTCGAAATCAAGAGGCCATGCATGACTTGTGTCACATGAGAGAGAGAGAGATGTTTGATACTTCACACACGATTTGGATGTGGTGGCTCCTTGTTGGGGTTGGGGTTGAGGTTGGAGGTGCTGCACGTGTGCATGGAAGCACACATCATTCCTTGCAGGACCTTCTTCTATGTGTATTTCTTAATTAATCAGGGGGCCGAGTGTGTCAATCCAAACCACATCTTTCAACCATATATAATATCATATAGCGTAGAATATACATATAAAACCATTACAATAATTATAGTTGCCTTGCACATGGTCACTCCATGGGAAAAGGAGATCGAAGATTTTCAAGTTTCTTTATTTAATATATTGGCATCATTAGTACTTGTCCCGATATTTGAAATCTTTTGACAAAATTGGGAATAATATATGTATATAATTTCATTTGAGATTTATGTTAATAACAATATATATCTAATCAGCATATATATAATGGCTGAAAGGACTGTTTGGTTAAAGAATTGTTGTTTGACAGAAAAACAATTAATATTCTAATTATTTCAAAAAGAACATAAGATTTCACAATAATTTTTTTTCGTATTATATCTATTTAAAAAAAACGTATGAATGTTTGAAGAAATAAAATAGAATGAAGACTTGTTGCACTCTTTATTCTTTTATCTAAGCGCCCCATAGAATTTACAATTGGTAGCTAATTAACTTGGAACAAGTACGTGTGTAAATTAATTATTATCTAGTATGATATACATTGAACACATATATATTTACGACTCCAACATTTTGAGAAAAAAATCCACACGACCGGGATAAAATTAATGAACATATACATGGGCGCAATTGAATCTTTTGCATCTGCACAGTATATCCCGGATATCAGAATGTTAAGATTATGCTTCTGACATGAATAATATCTATATATAGTTATATACTCGTAATATAAGCTCACAAGATTTAAGGAGTCAATGGCCAGCCAGCAACAAATAATATTGCTAGCTGCTGAGAGAGTGAGAAGTCTATCAACATAGGTCACCTAATAACCTTATACATGAAGTTAAATTAATTCACAATTGAGCCCACTAATTTTTTTGCTCTATAATTTTTATGAACATTATTACATACAAAGATGCGATCACAATTAAATGAGATCAAATTATTTATGAGGTTCATACTTTTAAAGGAAAAAAAAATATATATCGCACTTATAAAAAAAGTAACGATATTTTTTATACATTTTTTTTTACAGAAAGTATCATTGTTTTATATATAAATGTGTTACACGCTTTCTACTCTTATTTTTAAATTGTATGTTTCAAATAATTTGAGTCCATGTCTTTTGTGTATTGGTCATCGGACCTTAACACTCGAGATGTTAATCAAAACTCTGAATTAGGATTGGAGTTTTAAAGTGTCTTCCATGCAGTCACAATTAATGCAAACAGCTACTGGTTGAAGATTAAAGTGGTTAATGCAAGAATGCTTGTGACCACAAGTTGAGAAGATCATAAACACAAATAGCAACGTCCTGCAGTGAACTAATTAAAACTAATAAATCTCGGGTAACATGATCTGCCTACTGCTGCTGCTTCTGCTTCTGCTGCTGCCAACAGATATAAACATACAGGATCATCACCTCTTGTCCCCTGATCGGTTAATATAAAAGTGCTTTGCATGCTTAGAAGATTGCTTCAAGTTGTCTCCTTAGCTTTTTTGACCAGGCCGAACCAATCAATGGCCCTCCCTCACGTGACCGGTGCAAATTTCTCTGGCTCTTTTTAGCCTGGTCAATGTTTTGGAATGAAGTTAAGATTCCATGTGGCTGTATTATAAGTTTTTTATGATATTATTATCATATTGAGTTTAATATCCGTGAATCAAGTTGTTGAAAAATACGAAGGACAAGAGTAAAAAAATTACAAGAATTATAGAAAAAATATGCACAGATTTTACGTGATTCGAAAATGGATTTCTTATATTCATGACTGTCGCAGAGAGTTTTCACTATATTAATGTTCAAAACCACCATAGTACATAATCGCTCCAAAAATAGCATATATATGATGGAGCTAGGTCAACCGCCCACAAAATAATGAAATTACATATATACCCCTAGAAAATTTTTCGCGCCAGTAGAGAATAAATGATCAGTCTCCATTTGTTATCTCTAACAATCTCCCACTTAGAGACTTGATCATTACATGAAATCTAGGAAAGAACATTTGTAGCATACACAACTCCACACCTCCTCCTTTCAACTAGCACCGGAGGCAAACTGAGGTTGTACAAAACCTCAGTTTTTTTGTAACCACCATCTTGGTCAACATATCAGCTGGATTTTCTAGCCCACAAATCTTCTCAAGAACCAATGTCTCATCTTCACGAAGATATCTAATGAAGTGATACTTTAGTCTTATGTGCTTTGTTCTAGTATGAAACACTGGATTCTTAGCAAGGTGAATAACACTTTGACTGTCACTAAACAAATTTGATTTTTCTTGCCCATTGCCTAGTTCTTCAAGAAAATTCTTTAACCAAATCATCTCCTTGCAAGTCTCTGTCATAACTATATACTCTTATTTAGTAGTAGAAAGAGCAACAACTTTTTTTAATTGAGACATTCAGCTTATAGCAGTGTCACTTAAGGTATAGACATATCCGATGGTGCTTGTAGCAGTATCAATATTACCATTTAAGTCTGCATCAACAAAACTCTTCAGATCCAAATTACTTTTATTGAAACAAAGTCTCATACATTTTGTTCCTTTTAAGTATCGAAAGATCCATTTGACTGTTCGTCGGATCTGACATATATCTGTTGACAACTCCCACTGCATGAGCAATGTTTGATCTGGTACTTCTTATGGCATACGTAAGACTACCTACTGCTGATGCATAAGGAACCTTGTACATGTAGTTGTGTTCCTCATCTGTCTTGGGTCATTGATCTTTAGAAAGTTTGAAATGACTCGCCAAAGGTGTTTCCACAAGCTTCGCATTCTGCATAGAGAATCTCTCAAGCACTTTCTCAATACATGCTTCTTGAGTCAATTTCACTTGTTTCCGTATCACGAACAATCTCCATCCCAAGTATTTCCTTTATAACTCTCAAGTCTTTCATTTCAAACACACTTGATAACTGCCCCTTGACCCTTTTAATTTCCTTCATATCTGAATCTGTGATGAGCATGTCATCTACATACAAGAGTAATATGATGTAGGAGTTATCAAAGTATTTGATATAACAACAATGGTCAGAAAAATATCTTGTAAAGTCATTGTTAATAATAAAATTATCAAATTTTCCGTACCACTGTCGAGGAGCTTGCTTTAGGCCATACAAACTCTTGGTCAACTTGCAAACTATAAAATCTTCTGGCTGCTTCATGTAGATATCCTCTTCCAAATCTCCATGAAGGAATAATGTCTTTACATCTGATTGTTCAAGACGTAAGCTTTCAGCTGCAACTATACTCAAAATCAATCTAATAGTTATTAGTTTCACATCTGGAGCAAATATTTCAGTATAATCTATACATTCTTTCTGCTCAAAATCTTTTACAACTAGCTTTGCCTGGTACCTTTTGTTGTCATCAATCTTCTCTTTTATCTTTTACAACCATTTGTTATGCAATGTCTTTTTTCCTATAGGCAATTCAGTAAGTATCCAGGTTTTATTCTTGATCAATGAGTTCATCTCTTATTGCATTGCTAACTCTCATTTAACAGAATCTTGGACCTCCAAGGCTTCCCTGAAACATTCTGGCTCACCATCATTAGTTAACAACATAGAATTCAATAAAGGAGAATACCTCAATGGTGGTCTAATCTCTTGAGTAGATCTTTTAATCGGTGGTGATGTATTTGGTCTCACTTGCAGTGATTCAAGTTCCAACTGCATAGCATTTTTCTGATATCCAACAACATCCTCATCTGATATGCCATCAAGTTCAACTTGAGTTATATTTTCTTTTCCTGTTTTGTCATATTCTGCAATATGCCTATATTTATACATGATTTTTTCAACAAATACAATATTTCTTTCTTTGATATTTTTTCTATTTTCATCATCCCATAAACGATATCCAAATTCATCAGAACCATATCCAATAAAAAAGTACTTTCTAGATTTAGCATCAAGCTTATCTCTATATGCAGAATCTATATGCACATAAGAAAGACAACCAAATATCCTACATTCTTACCACTCCATACTTCTTATGGTAATTTGTTATCCAAAGATACAGATGGTCCGCTATTGATCAGGTATGCTGTTGTATTTATTGCATCTGCCCAAAATGACTTAGGTAGTTCCGCATGGATTCTCATGCTCTTGGTTCGTTCATTGAGTGTTTTGTTCATCCGCTCAACCACATCGTTCTATTGTGGTGTTCTTGGGATCGTCATCTCCATTCGGATGCCATGTTCAGCACAGAACTCCTTGAACTCATGATTCACATGTTCACGACCATTATCATATCGTAAACATTTAATTTTGACACCAGTTTCATTCTCAACTTGCATTTTCTATTTTTTGAAAGTAGAAAATATGTCATATTTATTTTTCAAGAAATAAACTCATACCTTTCTAGAATAGTCATCGATGAATGTCACATAATATAGTGACCCGCCAAGAGATGAAACTGGAGATGGTTCTCACACATCAATATCCACAAGTTCCAACTTGTTACACTTCGGTGTCCTTGACACTTTGGAGAAACTGACTTTCTTTTGCTTTTCCAGCACATAATCTTCACAAAGTCCAACATTAGTTGACTTCTAATCGGTAGACGATCCATTTTATGTAAAACTTTTATTCCTTTTTCGCTCATTTGTCCAAGTCTACAATGTCATACATTGGTCATATTGCTTGAATAAGCAATTGTTATAGAATTTTTGGTGTCTGTTGTCATATACAAGGTACGCAACTTATTGCCTCGTACTACTACCATAGCACCTTTAGTGACTTTCCAAGATTTACCCACAAACACTGTAGCATAGCCCTTAAAATCAAGTTGTCCAATAGAAATTAAATATCTCTTCAATCCTGGTATATGTTGAACATCTTTTAGCTTCCAGATAATCTCATTATCTGTCGAGATCTTCGCATCACTCTTTTTCACAACATTTAAGGATTTATCATCAACAAGATAAACCTTTCTGAAATTTTCAGTAGTATAATTTTCCATACATTTAATTTGTTAGATTGAGTGAAATTGAACCTCTAAAGTCCAGAATCCAGAATCCATGATTCTGCTGGACTGTCGACACTCAGAATTAAAGCATTTGAGATTTCTTCTGTTGCAACATTGACTGACTCCTCATTATTTGACTTCTTCTTTGGTGCTCAGCAATTTCTCTTTAGATGACTTTTCTTTCCACAATTCCAGCATGCAAATTCACCAGATTTTTCGTCATGCTTTGATTGACTTTATCGTCTAGATTTTGATTTACTTTGACTATGTCATCATTGTTGTGTTCTTCCTCTGCTCTCTGCACTCAGAGTCACACCAGAATTTTCTCCAGATTCTCTTCTGCGAATATCCTCGCTCACAATCAAGTCACGAATATCATCGAGTTTCAATTTGATGGATCCGAAAGAACTACTAACCGCTGTCATGGTGGCGCCCTAACTTTTTGGTAAGCAAGACAATAAGATTAGGGTCTTATCTTCATCATCAAAAGTAATGTTCACCAAACTCAATTGTGTTATGATGATATTGAATTGTTGATATGATCCGCAATAGAAGCCCCTTCAAACATCTTCAAATTAAATAGTCTTCATATCAAATAGATCTTCTTTGATGCAGACGGTTTCTCATACATGTTTGATAACGCCTTCATCAAACCCGCCGTGATTTTCTCATTCACGATGTTGAATGCGATGTTATGAACCAACATCAATCTAACAACACCTAGGACCTGCCGATCCAACAGTGCTCAATCTGCGTCGTTCATAGTATATGGCTTATTTTTGAAAGTGGTTGATGTAGTATCTTCTGATACAAATAGTCTTTGATCTGCATCTTTCAAAAGTCGAAATCTTTACCATCAAACTTCTCAATCTTGACATTTCTATCATTTGTCGCCATCGCTCCTACCGTCCACTAACACCGTGGTTCTGATACCAGTTGTTGAGATATACGAAGAACAAGAGTAGAAAGATCACAAGAATAAAAAAAACACGCACAAATTTTACATGGTTCGGAGATAGATCTCCTACGTCCATAGCCGTCGCAGAGAGTTATCACTATGTTAATGTTCAAAATCACCAGAGTACATAACCGCTCCAAAAATAACATATATATGATGGAGCTAGGGTAACCACCCACAAAATAATAAAATTACATAATAGGAATTGAATGATCAGTCTCCATCTGCTATCTCCAACACAAGTAAATAATCATACTATAATTATCAAATAAAATACTTTCCTTTTTATCTTCGATGATTGCTCGACGAAGGTGTCAAAAAAGTGATCTTCCATTAAAATAACAATTTTATTTTAAAAAAATATGAATCACATATGATAGTAGTATTATATCATTCGATAATTAATATATTCAAAGTTATCAAAATCGTGATCTTATATAAGATCGTAAAAGAATTTTAATATAAAAAATTATAAGATGAAATCAAGGATCATAAATTTCTACATATTAATAAAATAATATATTTTAATATAAAATATATTTTTCAAACAAATTTATTGCGCCCAATTTTTTAATTAACCTTTCATATATCACAATTGGTTAATTTGTAAGAAAAAATATATTGGACTTCACTATATTAATTATTATCAAAATTTAAAAAAATATCATTTAAATAATTAAAATATTCATTTAAAAATCATATAAAATTGAATAAGATTGTAAGACATAAGTTAAAATATTAACCATAAAATTTTCATATTAAGATCAAGATCATAAAATCGTAAGATCTTAAGATCTAAACCGAGATCCTACAAAATAATTTTGTTTTGTTACCAAGTTATTAATTGGAGAAACCAAAAATGTGACGAGCTCAAATTTGAAGGAGTGGATACTTTATACATGTAAAAGGCTTTCTGTTATGCATCCACATACTTCTTTACTCTCTTTCCAAATATTTAAGCAACTTGTTCTAGTCTCACATGCAAAGGTGATGAATGGTTACAAATACCAAATTTTACAAATTTTTACCAGCAAGGAATCATTTTGACAACAACTAGTTACCCACCTGAAAGTTGGAGCTGAGAGAAGTTTGAATGGAGATGAACCCAAATATACACAATTCTGTATGATAGTGATACAAATTGGTTTTACTTTTACCTACTACTCCTGCGCATGCTTCTCGAGTATGGAGGGATCATCACAATTATTGATGAAACGAGAAGAAATGTTCGCTCGAATAGCATTCACAAGGTCTGTGGTTTTCTTGCTTGGCTCAATAGGCTGCCTTCTGGAACTCTGCATATTCATTTTATGTTGCATAAGAGATCAACCAGGCCAGGACTTGGCTGAATAAAAAAAAATTGAGTGTTTCACCTGAGAAGACCACAGTTTATCCCCTTTTTTCCGTGGAATAATATGGAGATGTGTCTGCAACAAGTATAAACTATATTAGGTAATAAGCACCATGATAAAGTCATTAAGGTTAAATGATCTGTATCTAAAAGAAAACTTGAATATAGTGTTCAATGTGCTGTACTGACATGAAATATGACTTGCCCCGCAGCTGATCCATTGTTAACCAACAAATTAAATGAATCTGCACAATTTAGAAAAGTAATAATGATATTAGAATTGAAAATAATGGGAAACTTTAACCAAAACAAAAAAAAAGAGTTGAAAACATGTATGATTATGAAGTTGCAAGATTAAAGATAAAAATGTTAAACAAAGGAAAGCAGGCACAAGAAGCATCCCCAAATTGTAATGAATTGCTTTTACACACACATAAGTCACCAAGAACGAGCTCAAAGCAGCATCAAAGTAGATCTCATTCAGATGGATGTGAAGATTTCAATCAAAAACCAATGTTCATATAAGGTCTGAGACTCAAAAGCATAACACAGAGAATTAGTTATGAGCTATACAGTATCATGAGATTTCATTATCTCATCGGGAAATAACATGAATGCTCTATGTTTCAAGGAGAAAACAAGGTAACACAATTTACTAAACAAGTCACCTACTTTAAAAAGGAACCTTAAAGGTGCCATTTGCAAAGGAACAAGGTGGGAATAGATTAAAGGTGCAAAAATTAAGGGCCTTCTTGAATGGTTCATCAAGCATAAAATTCTAAACTGTGAGACAACATAATAATCCTATGGATTATTGTGTTCTGTCCCAGCATTTTATAACCTCCTGCTTTATTTGATGGTTATTTTCATCTTATGCATTTGGCGACAAAGATCTTGCTTATGGGCTAAACACAACAGTATTATAAGTACAAACAAAGCATATTAATATTTGCTAATCATGAGATGAGAACTCTCGAAGACATTATAGTACACCTACCACATTGAGCAGCTTTCATAATGCAGTTGCCAAGAAATGGCACTTTGGAACACATGGCTGCCACTATCTGCATAAGAAACCAAAGATAAGATGGGCAATGAAGTCATGTTTCTGACAAATCTTTCATCTACTGATGAACTTGCAAGTTCCATTGCATTAAAGAAGTACATTCATGTGATGAGCAATATATATCTTAAAGCATAGAGGAAATAAGATAAAGCAAAAACCAGTAACCTGAACCTAAGAAGCATATTCTAAAGAATTGTTCATTCACTGTCTCATGTACTTATTAACTATTCGTTAATATCTGGATTTGTGGGAGTGCCAAAATGCTCAATTGAAGGCATTTACACTCTAAGAGGCCAATTGGGATGACAAACTAAAAAGTTCAGTTTCTGGATACCAAAGTTTGCCTGAGCCTAGTACAATTGTGTACAGCTTAGTACCCTCAACCGAAACTCTGAAAGAATGAAACCTCAGGAAGTGAGCATAAGGTCTTAGAAGTGAGTCACAGGTGAAATTGCTCTTGCAGCTGCTTATTTTTAAAATGCAAGCTGAAGGCTACCCGAGATTAGTTACTCTCCCTTTACTTGAAGAGGGAAGGCTCGTGACTTGGATATGCCTCTCTTATTAAACTGCCTAATACAGTTATGCTTGATTTTAGTAAGCAGAAGAGATCCAAGTTAATTCTATATGGGATGAAACACAAACTTAACAAGTCACCCATAGCAACTTAATAAGGCATTATCCACATGATAGCACCCATTTACTCTCGTATTTACAAATATTGATGTTTGATCAAATGATAAATAATGGTTTTATCTATAAAAAAAATAAGTATCGGCTTATGTTTTGTATAAAAAAAGGCACCCTTACATATTGAAATATACATCTCCTGTTAGCCTTGCAAAACTTTACTTCCCAGGTCAACTATTCCCAGAAGTACCACCTAATGACCATCGGAATTTTTTATTAAGGAGCTGAACTGCAAAAGTTATGAAAGCACAGGTTCTGGGTTTAATGAAGGGTAATTGGAAACAAATTTCACGACCATAGATTACAAATTTTAGGCCTTTACATATTTAATAGTCAACATGAAGAACAACCAAGTACAAGGAATTAATTACTATTAAATGTTGTTATACATATATATATATATATATATATATATATATATATATTTTTTTTTTATTGACACTGCAAACAAAATTATAAAACTGAAAAATCAAAGGAAGAAACAAGAAGATTTATGGAGTCATCTAAGAAAGGTAAAGACGATTGTTAATCTACATGCAGCTGGTAGATAAGCTCATATACTTAAATTACTTAAATATCCGAAAAAAGAGGAGACATATTGACATCACCAAAATTTGAAGAATCAACTTATGGCAAAATGTAAAATCATACTGTTTAGCTATTTAATTTTCCTTTAAGATTTGACAAGGACGCAGAATACTTACAGCGGGAGGAGTTGCATTAAATGAAGGGAAATGCAATTTTGGAACAACAAGGGAGTGCCTAGAAAGAAAGAAGGATGAAGCAATGTGGACACTGGAAAGTGAAATTTTAATTTTAAAACATGGCATGGTGCAAAAGACTTCAAAAGTAATATATGAAGGATCAGCGAGCCTAGTTGCATACTAGCATTAGTGCATTACTCTTCCTCACATGTATCTAGTTTCACTGGTACAGGTGCAGCACGTTCTGACTATATCTATTTAACTAAGTAGGATCAAATTATGCAAGTGTATTCACATGCTGGAGAAGCAAAGACTTGATTGACATTACAGCATGCATTTCTGAAAAAAAAACTTATATTCATATTCAAGATCAGTATGTGCTTCCATGTCTTCCTTTTCAAGGCACGAGTTTATGTTTATAGGCAATGAAGCATAAAGAAACAAAATTTCCAGACAAAACGCCACATGATTAGAAGTGTTCTTATAATATTCTCAAGAAAATGTAGAAATGGTCTGCAATATACTCCTTAAAGGAAAAAAAATGCAATGAGAAAAATTGGAAAATCTGAAAATCCAATCATTAGGTAAAGGGTTTATGAAACAAAAAGACTGGGTTACATCAAAACATATTTATTTTCAAAAAGAAAGCTGCTTTTTACTAAATAAAAAGTTGGAAGTTGAATGATGACCTAAATGTTCATTAATTGTTAAAGAATTCATAACTTTCGGAAGATGTTAGCATATAAATGAAGGTCTACATCCGAAAAGATCATTGTAAATCTTACATAAACTTAGGAAATGGTGGTCACACAATCATACAAGTACCTTACCCGAAAGTCACTGGGTTTGAATCCAAAATGCATAGACATATGTCATCTTCATAAAGCTGCAAAAGAAATATTAAGATAATATCAGTATCAATCCAAGTACTTTGGAAATTTATCATATTCCATGCTGCATAGCCTTTATCAAACACCTTTAAACTAAATCTAGAAAGATTGAGTTACACCAACACCAAGATCCTACAAGCAAAAAGTTGGATTTTGAGAACACCACAAGCAAAATTTGATGTTGAAAACCACAAATTTTGTTCTCCCTTATTCAGTAGCAAAGATAAAAAAATAGCTTTGTTCTCTAAGTTCGAATGCAATTATGCATCAACTAAACAGTGAGCTCTGAAACAAACATTTTATTACCACCTTAAAGCTCACAACTTTGATCACCACCATGAAAGCAGGTTTTTCGTGCTAGCAAAAGCCATCGACACAAATCTTCAAAGAAGTTTTTTTCCAATTAGTAAAAACGAAAAATTGTACCAAGAAACAGAGTTCCAGAAACGAATAGACTTTTCAACTAATCTTAGCATCCGCTACCTCCAAGCCATGACAAAGGCCCCAACTTTGATCAATACCTTGAACGCCGGGGAATCACCGCGGACGATCCTGCAAAAGACGCAGTCCCTATCCCCTCCATCTCCGTCGCCATCCCCGCGGCCGCCGCTTCCGGCAGCGGAGGAGCAAGGAGCAGCGGCGAAGTCCGGCAGCCGGTGGGTCAGAGGGGGGCTGGAGGGGTCAGCTTTCGGGAGGTGGGAGAGGAGAACAGCGAGCCTGCGTTGAGCCATTCTCTCACGCGCAGTCGCGGAATCCGGCGACGGTCGCCATCGGCGGAGGTCCGGCGATGTGGCGGTGGTGGCAGCGTTACAAGAAGTGGAGGATTTCTCCTTGTATCGAACGAAATCTAAAACGTACCACTTTTTTTGCATACTTTAACGCGTAAGCTTGAATCCAGCGTGCGTATCTATTCGACCACAAGATGAACTACAGCTGTGAATGGGGACCACCATTAATGGTTAACCAGCGGGACCCGCATCAAATTGGTCTCCATTTGTGGACGTGGGCGAGTGTAAGATATGGGAGGCGTACTCTTGCGAGTGTCTGTAGAAACGTGGGGAAGCTTATTTCGCGTGTTATCCTTATAAAGCAGCCAAGCAAACGCACATAGATCACATACTGATGGCATTTTCTATTTTAATTTAATTCATTTTTCGAATAATATAGAAAATTAAATTTGAGGTTTAAAAATATGTCTGAACGCTGAAATAAAGAACCTTAATAGCTGCAAAATATTATTTGTGGTGGTAGAATGCATTACTCTACTTTTTAAAGTTGTCCCTAAGAAATATTGATTCTAGACTTGTTTTATATGTATTTAAGGGAGAGAACATAACAATTTCAACTTACAAAAAGAAATAGAATAGTTCAAAAGAATTAATGGAAGGAAAGGAAAAAAAAACCTTTGATCCTCCCAAAATAATTCAAAGTTCATTTGTGCCAATTTAAACTTGGATGGAGCGGATTTTTCCTCAAATATTCTTTTATACAGAATTTTTAAAGAATTTATTAAATTAAATATATTTGAATGACTTGAATAAGCACTTTTATTAGGTCAGATAAATTTTAATATGTAATGGCCTAATTGCATATAAAATTACTCTATCACACCCCAAAATTATGTATTTAACTTTTCAAATATACATGACAAATATGATGGATTATAATTCACAAGTATTAGCCTTTATGAGTGCAAGCATAGGGCACACATCATGTGACCTGTGAAGCTGTATTTTGAATGCAAGGTAGACTAATCTAAAATGAATGCTTTATATGCTCATTAAATGTTTAGGATCCATTTAATTGGAGAATAATTTTTTAAAAAATAAAATAATATTGCTATATTATTACTTTAAAGTTAGATATGTTTCTATTTTGTTTTGTGTTTGAATTGATTAAAATATAATAGCTGTAACAAGTATTTAATAATGAATAATCGATTATCAATACTTTATACTAAATAGTGTAAACAATAATATATTAATATATAATTAAAAAATAAAATAAGATATAATAAAAAAAATAAGAAAAATGTGAAATAAGAGTATTCCACCATTTAAAGGGATTTATTTATTCTTTTTCTAAGAATAAAGTAGACAATTTTACAAATTTCTAAATAATTTTAAAAACGAGGCATTGATTGAATTCATGATTGTATTTCCAAAATAATATAATATGTTTTTATTTTTATTTTCTGCAACCAAATAAGCCTTTTTTTATATGTTTTTTTATAATGTCATCCTAATACGATTGAAAGTCTATTTATTCTCTAATTTTGTAATATACTCCACAATTAAAGACGCCCTCAAATATGGAAAGTGTGAGGGGACGGAGTCCTGTCAAATATTTTTTAGGTCCATTTTATTTTTGAGTCGAAATTCTAACTTTTTAGAGATAAAAAATCATATAAATTTCCTAGTATTAGGATTAAAAATTGTCTGAGTTATTTTTTTTTATAAAACTCTAGGTCAATACTATTTTTGTCACTTTCGAAAATATAGCCATGAATCTCGTCGAATCTCGTGTATTTTCTTATGTTATGGTAATATTTTTTTTCTTTAATATGCTAATCCAACTTATTGGCCACCCATCCCAAAGGGCAACATAAGAGATATCCATTGAAGTTTGATCAGATTAATTCTCAGTACAATTGATTAAGATAATATAGGAGGGTCTAAGGTTACTCTTAAAGAGAAGTAAATTTCATGAATCAATAGGCATTTCAAGTACATGCATTAATCCCCTTCATAAATTTCAGCAAAAAAGAAAAGAAAAAAATGACGTTTGTCTTGAAGCCATGGAAGAGAGATGATGAATAGGGATGAAGGGATAACATCCGCATAACATATAAAGTTCCCTCTCAAGCCTGTGAGACTACTGTTCTCAACCTAAAGAGTCTCCAAATTGGACTTGTGGAGAAGAGGCAACATGCAATACAACAATCTCTTGGAGCCAAGTGACAACTTTTCAGATTGTCCTTTGTTTATGACATCTGAGAGATTCGAGTCCACAGAGTAGTAACTCCCAGGCTGGCCTTCCACATACTTTAGGGCCACTCTACCTGCACCACAAAACAAATGCATCATAATGACCATATGAGCTCCTCATAAAAGGGAAGAAATGGGCCAACCACCCAAACAATGAAGATCAAATTGCCAAATATAACAAGTCATGAGCATCTCAAAAGGTGAAGAGGACATGTAATTATACACGCGAAGGACTCGCAGTTTTGCTGTTGATTATGTCTAAGACAAGTTAGTTGCATAGATCATTTGTCAAATTGCTTCTCCATCAGTCCATTTCTAACATCATTAATTCTGTATTGACAGTAGATTTGTCATCCTGATGCGAACACATGGTTTAGAAACTATTGTAACAAAACCATTAATCATACTAGTCACATACTGATTAACATAGAATTTATTGTAGAAATACACTTAGAAACAGCACATCAAGAGAATTTCAATCATCTCATGCATCGTGACTTCATCCAAGTTTCTGAAATAGCATTGATACTAGTCATCAACTTCAGCGGCGGTCCAGAACTTTTTTCACTGAGATCATGTATACTGCATGTAAGTTTCACTGAAGATCTTTTGGCTGAATGCATTGAGCATCGTCCTTTATTAGTCGGTCATTTACTAGGGCCAAAACACATACAGTGAAATGGAACTATGCTTGCTGATATTAAGTTCACTGCAATATATTTAAGATTCATGTATACATTGAATGCAGAAAACATGATAGAAAATAATGACTTACCAAATTTTGTCACTTAAAAAGCACTGTGATAAGGATGTTTAATTTTATAATTGATGACCTAATACATGTTTATTCCAAACAACTAGTTCTTAAGCTATGTGTAAACTAGAAAAAAAATCAATCTATCAGAAAAGGTGATGCCCACATACAACCATTCAAAGCTGTTTTTGTTGACTGTCTAAAATAAGCTGACTGCCGCATTTTTTTTATAGCACACTATTACTGTAATTCACAAATATATCTTTTCTTTTGCTTCAGAGACTTCAAAATCCAAGAGCCCATATCAGCACAAACATGTTCAGAAGAAAAATTTGCAATAAACAAGAACAATTAAACAACATCCTTCCATTAAAGACATGGGTATGCAATTGAATTGCCATATTATCATAGTTGAAAACCATAATCAAGCTAAATCCATCCCCAACACAATTAGAATGATACAAAGAGCTAAATAACTTCTGTATGAATTAAACTAGCAAGGACGGCGATAGACGGGCTAAGCATGTGCAGAAAATAATATTGGAATAATGCAAAAGAGAAGTTAACTTGCATCAAAAGCTAATGGCACAATAACACAACTAGAACTGCCATATCACTGCAGCATGCAAATATAATCGAATTCAGTTGCTTGAGAGAATTCTCTCTATTGGAGAATTAACACCCAGTTGAATCAAGGGTATAACGACACGAACCATACAAGGGGAGATTTTATACCTTAGATCTTAATGATCTTGGCAGCCCTGATCAGAGGGTTGGCCTTGGCAATCTCCTCCCTGCCAAAAGTTTTATAGTCGAAAGAGCAGTCGTGGACGTCCGAGTAGCGGTGGCGGCCGCAGAACAGGTTCCCGCATCGGCACCGGAATCCGGTTAGACCCACCTTCTTCCGGCAGGTCGAGCACCTGAATCTAACCCGCACAGTGGACTCCACGTTCGCCTTCAGCTTCTGTCTCGGTGACGGAGGTGTGGTGACCGCCTCTGTGCGCGGAATCGTCGGTCGCTCAGGCCTCTGAACTGTTAATTCCTCACAGGGTTTCATGCACAGTGAAGGAGATGTTGATGGAACTGGTGGAGCAGATGGGGAAGCAGAGGACGGAGACGAAGGCTTCAGGATCTCGGCCTCGTCCTTGTCAAGATTGCAGCTTTCTCGAGCCATTTTATGGCTCTCTAATGAACACAAAGGATCGAAAAAACCTAAAAAAATCAAAGGTCTTTGAAGAAGGAAGCTGATCAAGGAGATCGAAACCGAAGCACGAAAAAAAACTTCTGCAGTGGGAAAAAAAACACACACCAAAAGGTATGAAATCCTTGGCCTTTTATGATATATTCAGGAGAAACCAGATCGCCATTGAGACGAGAGGAAACCCGAAAAGGAGGAACTTTTCAGCGAGAAGAGCAAAGAGAAACTATGAAACAACATAACTTGAGCTGTCTAGAGATCGAAAAATGACAGCTTTATCAGAAAAATAACATCAGTTCAGGAGAGCAAGAAGAATCCAACTTAAAAGATCGGATCTTTTGCCATGTTTTGGAGGAACCGAAGGGAAATTTGTGCAGAGGATCGAAAATTTTCAGCAGATTTATGACAAGGAGAGTTTTTTTTTTGGAAATACAGGGACGAGAGAGAGGAGAAAGTAAAGGTGGGATCTTTGGAGGGGATGCGGAGAAGGAATAGGAAAAAAAACACAATAAATAGCAAACCATCGGAACTATTATAGTATTAAATTAAACAATAATAAGCCTGTGCGAAAATACATAAAATAACAAGATAAGTGATATGAAAAACTAAAATAGAAATTGCTCAAATTATATGAATTATTGCTTTCTATAGTTGTCACAGTTGTATCTCTTTTTTCTGGTTAAAATTTGTAAGATAATTTATTTTCTCTGATCAGATGAAAAAATTGGAGCAAATATTTTTTTATTTGCATTAAAATACAAGAGAAAGATAGTTATAAAACTTGGTATAAGGAATATCTGATGTTTCTGTTCTTTTTTGCATTTTTTTTTGGTGATTAAATGTGGCAGTGATGCGTGAGGTAACCATTTTTGAAATTTATTTTATATTTTTTCGATAGCACAAGTTCATTTATTACTCATCGTAATATATGCAAAATAGTTAACTTTTCATTCTCCCATGATAAATTATGGGACTTTATAATATCATGTTAATAATATGCACAGTTGCAGTTTCTTTTTTAGAAAAAAAGTGACAGTGAAATAAACCATAAAGACACAAATCTGTCGTTTTCAAACTAGTTTTGGCTACAGTTCATGTTTTTATTTTGTTGTGAAAGATTAAATTAACTATGACAACACATTTATATATGTCCCCACTGTGAGAATAATTTCAATAATGAAATGTCATTTTTATTATTATTTTTTTCATACAAAATATATGATAAAGAATGAATATTACTCACTAAAAATCGTAATCAGTGACAATTGAATTGCATATTTAGTCATCAATCAATCCATGAGTCCAGCTGCCTTAAGTTGACCCATAAAAATTATTATTGTATATTTGTATGTAATTGGACTACTTTTTTTGGTAACTTTCAGATAAAGTATATATAAGAATCAGTATAAGTTTAAGTAAGAAATTTTTATTTAACAGTTACTTAATTATGACATATCTTTTGTCACTTCTACGTAAAAATCGCATGCGTTATTATATATATATTATATATATATATTATATATATAGTCATTAAATGTGATAACATAACAATTACATTTATATTCAGGATTAAGAAATATGTAACACGGAATGCACAAGATGCATGTGGTATGCACATTCAGTTTCGCTTGAACATTTATTGGAGCTATACAACTTAACATTCTATTTCCAAATAGTTTTTTTTACTAATTAGCATGTATAGCAGTATCTTCAAATTAATTTTGATTAAACCGAATCGTGCATGCATAAGTAGATCTGACTGTTAATGATACTATTTATATAGTAATAAAAATATCAATCACCAACTAATAAGCATTAGCGACTGAGAGTACCTATGCTATTTTTTCACGTATATATGATGTGATTAATATAATTCGAGATGAAAATAATTTTATCGTGATCGAGATCACACAAGATTTAATTTATTACTCAACTATTGATTCAGTATGCTAATGTAAATAAAATAAAAAAGTAACAAATATAGATTATGAAAAAATATAAATACATTTATATTTTAGGTTTACCCATATTTATTTAAATATGATATGAAATATAGTTAATATAGAAAAAGCAAAAATATAATTTATAAAAAAAATAAGAAGATTTAATATGGAGAAAAACCTGTAAAAATTTGATCCGCGTTTTACTAACTAATATTAGAAATTGTTATAACAATAAAAAAAAACATGTTTAAAAGAGTTTCATTACTAATATCCAATCAACATGTAATGATATAAAACCAATTATTTTCATTAAGTTATATTGTTATGAGTTTTATTTTATTTTGTTTATATTAATTAGTTTTGTGTTGGAGTTCAAATATATAATTATGGAAATATTAAATCTAGATACAAATACACGTATGCCAATTCTTCTTATATTTTTTAGAGGTTAATGGGACTTCATCTCGTAAAGCATATCATTTTAATCATTAATTATAAATTAATGATCAAATTGTAATTATCATTTATTTTAGTTGAATTAAATTTGGCCAAAATAATGTGTTTCATAGCGTGCAGTATAAAGTGTTATTGACTTCTATTTTTCCCTATTTTTTATAGTCTTTTAAGTCTGCAACTCCTCCTCGAGGTCAAACTAAGAGCAGGTTATATCGATATATTTTCTTTTTTCATCACTCGGAGTCATAGTCTTCGTTGTAAGATTATATACTTCCTGTTTAGATTTGGAATTGGATTACTTATATCTCAATTCTATCTCTACAAATAGATCCCGGCGTACGTACTCAACTTCTCTCTGGTCATTCTCTTCATGATCTGTTCTTGCTGAAAGCGTCCTCTTCCACCTCCTCCTGCTGCTTAGGAACTTTTTGCTGCAAACATGGATGGTGGTGGCGACAATACGATGGTATGTATATATGATCACCCCTATGCAGCAACTATCACTGTACATATATATATTCTTCAAGCAATCTGATCATATTTTCTTCCTCTGAAAATAGTTCTTGGTGTTCAAGATCGCATGCATGCATGATTAATCCTCATCTTCTCCTGTGCTATATCCCCATCTTTTTGCTATGTTTCTCTGATACATGGTTTGGTGTTCTTGCCATCTCCTGCATGCAGACCTTTAAGCTGAAACGTCCATGGGAGGGAACTGAGAAGAAAGTGCTGAAGGCTGTCCACAAGATTAAAGGCATGATCGTGAACCCTTTCCTTCTGTGAAATCTTATCGATCAATTCTTGTAGGTGGTCGTTAAGTTAATATAAAGTTATCGATTCCTAGTGGCTATCTTGCAGGTGTGCGTAGTGCTGAAATTGATAACAACGGGTACGTGCATATACAAGGCCACGCTGTCCATCCCTTCGTCGTCATGCAAAAGCTCATAAAGGCCACGGCGTCGCCGGAGTTGCCTGATCATAATGGTAAACCCAAGAAGAAATTAGGCTTTCTGAGTTCTCTTTTCAGAAGAAAAAAGAAGACGGCGCCGGCGCCGGCAACGATGGCTCTCGGTGGCGACAACGGCGGCACCCACAAAGGAAGGCTTTGGTGCATCGACAAGCAATTTAAGAGGTGTTGAGTTGGATCGTGGAACTGCAATGTACTTGCCTATGTACTAGTACTCTGATTTTGCAATTTATAGTTCACATCCACTATAGTTTGGCGACTCAGGGTGAGTGAGTGGAAACTTCAATTGGTGGCTAGCGCCCATAATAATTGGTCTTATATAAATTAAAAAATCAATCCACTTCTTAAATATTAAGGTGACAATCGAAAAAAAATATATCATTAAAAAAATCAAATTTGTGGATGTTTTTTTAAGTTTAATAAATCTTAACATTTGAATGTTAACTCTCACCAGGGTTGGAAATGACTTTATTTGTACCTTTTTTTTATTATAAGAAGGAAGATCTATAGTCCTAATACATAATAAATACAAAGCAAAATCAAAGGCAAGATATATTGACATGTAATTTACCACTGCAACACAGTCTTGTTTTCATCTATAATATATGTGATAAAACTAATTATCTTCTTTGAGAAAAACCATCATTATATATACAATATTTTTTTATAAATTAAAATTATAATTATTTAAAAAATACATTTTTATATCTGAAAGCCGTTGATTTTAATTTAATGGTAGATACAACGTAAAGAGTCCTTTTTTTGTATTTTAAATATCTTCCACTACATATAAAAGTTTCAATTAAAATATAGATAATGTAGACACATATTACTGCAATGTCATATAAGTCACAAATAATTATGTGAAAATATAAAATATGTTGGCCTATAGAATAAAATATTTCTTACTCTTGACATAAATATAAATTTAGTCCTTCGATAGAATTATCTGAAAAAATTGAACAGATTTTTGTGCTTTCAAAAATATGCCGAAAAAAAATTGAATATTGTTTTCATAAAAAGATTACCGACAGCTACCATTTTTACCCTTAGGATTTGTTTCAAATGTGGTATTTGGAAAAAAATAGGTAAAAGATGGATGAGTGGAATAAGCTAAATCATATTTGAATAAAAAAATTATAGAAATCATAAAAGGTTTAGAGAGATGACTCATACCTCTAAATTTCAAATATTTTATTTCACTAAATTGGTAGAATTAACAGAAACAAAATTTTTAAGGCAAAACTATCCCTTTAATAATTTTCTAATTATGCCATAATTCATTTAAAATAATATTTTTATTTATATTATTTTAATTTATGATAGATAAATATTTGAATTGAGTTTATTTGTTGGTTTATTTTTTTATCTTATTTTATAATTATTTAATAATTATATTTGTTTAATTTATAGTCATTCACATTTGTTTTTCCTCAAGCTATTTTTTTGTCTTAAGATTTTAAATCTATTGAATGCCATCATAATTTTCTTTTCAAATTAATTATTTTTTATTCAATTTAAGATAAACAATTATTTTCATGATGATTTTTATTTTAGCATCTTAAAATATTATCATTTGAACAGTATTTTTATTAGTGTAATGATAATATTAAATTTTTTCAATCTTTTTATATTTATCTCTTATTTTTTATCTTTTTATCTTTATTTTTTAGAGAATAAAAAGATAAAAAAATTGTGAAAGAGAAATAAAATACATTAAAACAAAAAAAATACTAAGGATAAGAAAATAAACGTATAAGGATACAAATAATGATAAATATATGAACATTAATTATAATAAATCAATAAATATATAATAATATTATATTTTAAGAGTAATGATATATATTATAAAGGGTATAAATGACTTTTATTTAAATTATTTAAATATGATATAATTTAATTTAGTTCTCATCCATCGCTATAAAATTTTATTTAAATATGGACTTATAATAATAATCCACGACACTCCACTACCACTTTATACTCCACCATCTCGTTCCATCTCTTCATTAGTTAGTTCCCAAACAAAATTTTAGGAACGGCGCATTCATATATGTACTACATATATAGATTATTCGATGAAATATGAGCTAAACTATGCTCGATATTACTAGCATGTCATTAACATTTTACAAATTCGACAACTTTTTATAAGGTTGTTTTCTTAAATATCCTACATCTTCCATCCAAAATTCAAGTAATGTACTCTTTTAATAATTATAAAATATTATATTTACAACTATTTTTTTGAATATAAGAAAAATATAATAACATTACGAGCACAAGATTTAATAATAACTAGGAAACTGTTAAGTATTATTTTAACCTTTACTTTGTTATTGTTATTTTTTATATTAAGAAAGTAAAAGATAAAAATGATATTTTATAGTCATAATAAATTAAGTCAACAAAATTTAGGATGAAACTTGATGAAAGGATGGATTTGGGTGACAAATTCAGAAAAGTTCAGGAATCCGTAATAAATAATCTAAAATTACATGTTAAGAATATTAGTATCGAGGGGAGGTTACAGGAAATTATTTTATGTGTTATTTTAGCTAATAATAATAATAATAATAATAATAATAATAGTAATAATAATAATAATAATAATAATAATAATAATAATAATAATAATAATAATAATAATAATAAT
>LTAE01002256.1:12875-42664 GCA_001647135.1 Pontederia paniculata | reverse complement strand
AGAGAGAGAGAGAGAGAGAGAGAGAGAGAGAGAGAGATGTGTACTGTAACCATAACAACCTCTAGGAAGTTGATGAAGCAACATTCATAAAACACAAAGTAGCATAGAAGAAGAAAGCTTTGACCACGCACTAAATTAAAGATTGATGACATTAAATTCTTGCGGTGGATCGTTGGTTACTTGGTCGCTTGGTACAGATGTATACAAATACATACATATTGGTATAATGTAATATATCTACATATATAATCAACATATCATACTTGCGAATGCAAGAAGTGGTGGTGGGACAAAAAGGTTGCAGGGTAGTAATGGAGGTTGTATGACAAGGGCGGTCGAGTTGGTGCATCCACCTCCCACTTTAATGGAGGTTTCTTCAGAGAGATCAAACTAGTACTGGTACTGATGTTGACTTCTACATCCCAATGGTTGACCGTTGACCCAGTTTGACCCATTTTGTGGTTCATTGGCTGTGTTGAGTCCTAGCTAGTCGACCATATGTGTGGCTTACTACTAGGAGAGAGAAATGCCATTTTTTTCATTTGAAGCCTCCACCTGCAATCAGTAAGCACACTCATGAAATGTATGCTGAAGATTTGATTTTTTTTTTCTTGTTGTGAAGCACCAGCTCGATTAATACGTGTATCGTACGTTTAATCATGATAAATGAATTTTCAACAAAAAAAATTGCATATAAAAGAAATTGAATTCGAGATATTCTTATGTTTATTTTTGTTAGTTGAGATTTTTGTTTGGTCAGATATCTGACTTTGTGCATATAGAATTCTATATTCAAGGCCTCCATTGCATAGGGTTATTTAGAAGATGTGCCATGGTTGGCACTTGCTTTAAGATGTATCAAGTCATAAACGACGAAAAGAGCTTTTGTCCATAAAATAGACAAAGAATTCAACAATCTTATCAATTCTAAAAGACTAGGCGGATGAAAGAAACAGTTGTAGACAAATGTCAATCCACAGTGCAAGTGGATATTATCCTCTAATAATACGTGGATGATTACTACATAATAATCTGATCATGTCTCACTCAAAGAAGGGAACATAATGTTTTATGGAACATAATGTTTTATGGTGTACAATCATTCAATAAACAAAGTTGCTTCCTTCACATCCCTGCCAAATTCAAGGGGCAAATAGAAAACGAAAATACGAGTGCATTAATGAGGGATTCCTATATATATATATATATTGAGTCTTCGACGTTGCGTCTTTAGTTGTCACAAATGAGGTGTGCTTAGCATCTTCTAATACATGGACATACAACTTCCCTCAAACATACACTTATGATCTCTTTAATGCACCTACTATAGAGTATAAGCTTGTGAACAGAAACCTATCATTCATGTGATGACGAGGCAAAGTCGATAAATGAGACATAATACCCTTTATTCATTCATTGAATAAAATGACACCAGTATTATCCTGAACAAGGCAGTGAGATTTCCCAAGAGTGCAATATGATACAACAGACAACATATAAGGACATCTTGCCAGAATAACATGACAAACAAGTGCAAGAAGAGGATCTTGAAACAAAAGGAATTGAGTTATTGGGATACCTCTATCCCCATGTAAGCTCGAGCTGAACTAAAATGCAATGTTGCATGAGGATTTTCTGATTGGCTCCTCACTTGATGGGAGGTTCATCCTTCTTTGTAACCATGCAAGTTTTATTGACTTTTGAAGATTGCTAAACCAGATTATACTGAATCACTGTTGTCAGAACCAGAGTGACATCTTTCGAGTGTTATGTGCGGTCTGGTCAGGAATTCAATACATATTACATATAATTCTCAGACAACATATTCCTGAGATCCTTTAGAGCATGAACAATATTATAGCCCAGATTGTGCTGAAGAAGTTTTACTTGGACAAAAGTCGACCTACAAATTTGTGTTATGAGATGAATTTGATACAATAAATAAAAGGAAAATATAAGCAAATATAGGAAAACAATCAGAAAATAAATAATTTTCAAGTAAAATATGAAAGGCTCTGAGTTACAAACAACAAGAATCCAAGAAGTAAATGAATTACTAGTAATTATTATCCAACACACCCATACAAGTACCACAACAATGGTTGCCATAAATTACTTTAAATCAGGATCGGATACCGTCTAGGACAGGGAACTATGATGTAACCAAAGGCGCAATTATGGGTGGCTAGAAATAGGCACAAGCAAACGTGAAGACTATTCGCTTGGTAGAAAACCAATCTTCATCACTAGCAAAATAATACATGATGGAGAAGGGATAGTGAGGGATAACAACCACCATCTGGCACTTTAGCTCTTCAGCTCATGTTACCATAGCAGAAAGAAAAGAAAGGACAATTTAGAAAATGATGAAAAATGCGAAAAGAAAAAAGAGGAGCTGTTACCATAAGAAACAACAAAAGTCTTGCTACCTCGGTTAATCCCCAAACCTCGGTGGAAAATAATTAGAATCACCATGTCAGCCTAGATATCTGATCTATAGATCTAACCAGACCAACTTGAAATTAGTTTCTAGATCCTAGTGCTAGTGATGATAGTGACAAGGATGATTAATTTAGTGTCTTGCCTTCTATGAGTTGACCGAAAACTTGACCCATCAAGAGGAGGAAACTTTTTAAGCATGTTATTGCTCATCAAATGATGGAAAATGCTGCTGGTTTATTCTAGGAAAAAATACATCTAGCTACTTCCTACATCCATGTTAAAAGTTTGCACCTAGGATTTTCATAAATTACTATAGACTTAGCTAGTGTTTAAGTTCAATCAATGATTTTGTGTTGAAGCAAGCCATTCTGATGGTAATCATGGTCTAGAGAACCAGAACCTTAGTATATTGCATTGCTCTTAGCAATACATTTAGAGTATTTAGTTTTCAGTACTAATTGACTGATTAAGTTTGTGACTGTCTCATGCTCTGTCACAGCACAAAGTGGTTGTCTATTAGCTATCCTACTGTTTCATGAAGAGAAAAGGTTGTTTGTTTGTTAAAAATATTCACATTTTTTTTTTGAGAAAGGAAAGGATGACTAGCAAGGAGGTAGTCATCCAGCGTGTTTATTAATTTATATTAGTTTGCTTACAAAGCCGATAGTATCAAAGCCAGCTTGAAATTACATGTGTGTACTCAATTCTCTGAATAGGACTTTCGCATGATGGATGATGTTCTCTGCGTACATGCGCTCTCCTCAGAAAATTGCACCATTCCTCTGCATCCAGATGGCCCAAAGGTATGCCAGAGGGAGCGCTCTATTCCTTCGGGTTCTGCATACACGAATCTGAGTATTCCCTCCAGTTCTGAACTGATGTGTTCGACTTGCTTTTACTGAAATTTGAGCATACTGTCATGGTCACAGTTGAAGACCCAATATCGCTAACTCGATTCAGCATTATCTCCCTTAATAAATATCTCATATCCTCCTAACTCTCAGAACTTATTCCTTAGGCAACTTATCTCTGCAACTTCTATAGTTTATCAAGGCTTTGAATAAGTAATGCAAATAACTTGGACATAGACTCCAGACAGTAAGAAAAATTAGGAATCCAATTCAAAGACCTCAACAAGTCATCTTTCCTATCATCTGTAGTCCATAGTATGAGTCAAATCAAATTCAAGTAAAATTTTAACACATCACCAGGAGCTGCTCAGCCATTTGAACTGTACAGTCTGTATATGTATTCATGTTGCTTGGAGGTAAAATGCATGTCATTCTTGCATCTAATTTTAGATATCCCATACGAGCAGAAATTTTTTGATAATATTAAGAGTCTGGAGCATGCATCAAGTATGTATAAAATATGTGCGGAGAAAACATAATAAAGTACCTACATTAACATAATGGGAGCTAAACAAAATCACAGTCCTTGTAGTACTATCTTGTGGTTTGCAAATTTAAAAGAAAAAGGAGTTATTTCTAAAAAGTCAACTAGCATGCCACAAGAAAATAGCATAAAGATAAAGATAAGTGAGTTGAAGTATATTTTCAGGTGTACATAGCAGTATTAACCAGATCAACAAAAAAATATAAATTAATATGCTGAAAATAGTTGGAAAGGAACCCCACATATATTCATCAAGTATATGTTCAAATTCCAGTTTGAAGCTTTTATCTACATATTAAACAAAAATTGTGACCAATGACAAGGGGTAAAGAGATGCAAACTATTAACAACACTTTTCATAGCACCATGACAGTATAAACTAACAAAAGATAGAACATGCTTGCAGCTTGCAGTATCAATCAAAATCCTAGTTACAACTTATGTGTAATGTATTTAAACAATGAGACTAGAATATATATGGCTACAAAAAGAATGAAGGAAATGTGATGAAAGAGGTTTTACTTTTTGGGGTTTTCCTGTTCATGGTAGAAGCATGTGGTGAAAGAGAAGAAAAAATTGAAGTATTTGTCTTTTTTTTTTGAGGGGTCAAGTGGATGAGCAAGAGTTCATCCATAGGTTTTTTTTTGGTTTCAACCTGTTGATCTAGTGTAAGGAATAGTGTTAAAAGTTTCTCCTCTCCCCATAGTGGAGCTTCAGGAATTCGATCTTGAGACCCATCTTATGGGGGATGAACCTGCTACCAATTGAACCGACCACTTGCTGTCGAGATCCATATGTATTAATAACAACAAAACATGTACAAGTGAGAAAAAAATCAGAAAACAAAGTGAGGATAAGGAGGTGGGAAGCATTCGGATAGATAATACAATTTATTAAATTGTATGGATAACATAAACATATAGTTTACCATGGAGCCATGTTGTTCACTAATAGAATTAACCCAATTAGGACATAACAGCCAAAATTTTCAACTGTTGAGCTTCATGTCCTTTATTATGTATTCTTTACTACCGAAATTGACTATACATTAAATATTTAATTAGTTTGAACTTCAAGTCTGTGTTTATGTACGTTTTACTAGTTAACTTGACCAGAAACCATGCATCAACTTCAGAAATTCCTTGTTGTGTTTACCAGTTAAATTTATAAAGAAAACTTTCCCTATCAGCATCAACATTATCAATGAGAAAGTTTAAATGATATCTAACATTCAGAAGATAGAAAATTTAATGTAACTAGAAGTTGCTAATTGTAGAAACAGATGAAAGAATGTAATGATTGGATAACCAGCTTGCCTTCGGCACTACTATTTAAATTTATAAATCATATTTGTTCCTTTTAGAGTTACTGTTGTTATAAGTATAAAGGCAAACATTAATCTAACATTTTTTAGATGAATGCTATCTAACATTTAGAAGATAGAAAGTTTAGAATCTCAAGAAGTTGTTAACTGCAGATATGGATGAAAGAATATGACGATTAACTCTCACCTCTGACACTAATGCTTTGCAGCTCCACACAAATGCGTCCTAGAAAGAGTAGACACAAAGCACCAATAAGGCTACATTACTCAACTAACAGTTCATGTCAACAGCATAACAAAAAGAGAAGCAGAAGTTCACAAGCCAAGTGCATAAAAAACAAAGCCACCATCAGTAGTTCTGTGTCAAAATAAAAGCATATATATGTTACTCAAGTAAACTTTAAAGGCAGAAAGGTGTAATAAAAGAAAAATGGGAGGGTTCAAAGCAACACAGATTATCTATATATAGGATAAAAACAAAATGAAATGAATAAAGCAAGTTGGTTTCTGCAAGCATATGCTTATGACTGGATAAAGTGCATACTGCTGCTTGCTGTAGGCATATATTAAACATCACAAACCCAAACTTTTGGGCAGCCATCCACCTTTAGAGCTACAACCAAGTCATACCAATTCAGTCACTCACATCTCTCTCTCTCTCTCTCTCTCTCTCTCTCTCTCTCTCTGCCATCCACCTTCAGAGCTACAACCAATTCTGCAGACCTTCAGATGGGTCTAGAGTCTACACCTTGCCAAATGATTAAAAAGTTAAATTAAGTACCCTTCTATTATCCAGTTAACAAGCCTAATGAAATTGTATAAAAAGTTTCTACCATACAATTATGTCAGTTGATGAAGATGGATGGGTTTGTGAATGCCAATGTTTTAATGGTGCATATTTCTTCATTAATCTGGATCATCATTATTAACCTGCTAATAAGTGAACATGACTGCTCAGTCCCAACCTTAAATCCCCATATAGAAATATAAATGTATGTCAAGATGAATATGAAATTGCTTCAATATTTTGTTATGTTATTTCCTATTAAACAATTAAGCCAAGCATTTACATTCAGAAGTTCTCCAATTAATATATGGAACTAATAACTATAGTAGTGTGAATCATAGATTCACAAGAACCCACAATGAAATTAGAATTTGCTTTTTGGGAACATGATGCTATCAAGAAACAAGGTTATCTCCAGTGTTAACTTCCAGCTGGATATTTCTTTTCTGAATCTTGAAAAGGGTGGGAACTGAAGCAGGAATAGAGAACACACTCCAGACAGAAACAAGATTATCTCCAGTGAACTTCTAGCTGGGTATTTCTTTCCTTGAATCTTAGAAATGGTGGCAATATCAATAGCTGGAATTGAGAAAATTGGAGTTAAGAGCGCAGGTGAAGAGTAAAATACCTCTTTATAAATGGCTCTGCGGTAATTTGGCAAATGAATGTGGTAGGATTAAATTCTAGATTAGAAAAGAAACCAAAAAACTCAAGAGAATAAATGATGCACCATCTTGATTCATTTGACATTAATTTAGGATATATAATCTAACTGGCTACTCTCCAAAAAAACAAGTAACAAGAACAAAACCATACGTTTACCTAAGAGCATACTGGTAATTTTTTTCTCAAAATGTATGTGAATATATCCTTCTTGAGAGATATATAATTGTGCATAATTCATGCAATGAACATCATTGTCTCTTTTTTTGGAAAAAGAAGGAAACTAGCAAGGTGTAGCCATTGAGCCTCCACTACTAAGATAAGATGATTTGCAATGAATATCAATGTGACACTTGTATATCATTTAACATTGTTGTTTTATCAAATTGAACTTCAACTCAAATAAACTTCTTACCTCCTTCTCAATTCCAAGCATCAGCACACGTTTCGCCAGAGAAAATCATTTTAATCCTTTCCATCACAAAAAGATGCATTATAAGTCATATTTGATTGTAGAAATGATGCATATAAACATATGTGTAATAACAATATGCCCAAATCTCATTGCAAGGGAGGGAAGTTCATTAATAGCATAACAAGTAGTATTTTGGAGAGGAAAAAAGATGATACTGATAGGAGTATATCCAGATTCTATTAATATTAAGAGAAAAATGAATGGTCATCAATTACACATAACATCCTGAGGCAATAGGCAAACATGTATGATGAGGAAACACCTTGAAAATAGTACAAGGGGGTGGGCCACGCTAGCGCCAATTCCATCTTGAACTCAGTTCAACTTTTCACCGTCCTATTCTCGAAGTATTTCCAGCAAACGACATTAATATTGTCTCTTGTTCTAATACTGAAGGTGCAAATTTTATAGTAGATTCAGAGGGATGACATCAAGGGCATCTGTGAAAAAATTGAAATTATAATGATGAATAGATGATCATACGTCATTCTACATCTCAGTATGCATAAATCACAAATAAATGCCATTTTAAGAAGAAAACCCGATTCAATGTTAAAAATTGTAACCAGCTAATGTGTAAACATGCAAAGAAGCAGGACCAACATATATAAATTGTATAGAATACACAAAGACCTTAGTTATGGTAAAAGATGTCAACTCATCAATCAGCTTCTTGTGAGCAATATCCAGCCTTCCCTTCATGAAACATTTATTCAGCTTTGCCCAATATCCACAACATTGTATCCATCTACGAGGACTGGGACAGCGGTCTCCAGTCTTTGACTTCGGACGACCTCTGACAGACTTCTTCGGTCGTCCGCCAATCTTGCGGTCAACCATTTCTCAGCCTCCACGGCTCCATCAGCTGACAGACTCCTGGGCGCCCACTTGTCTTCACTACAAGCCTCTGGACGTCCTCTGTCTTCGCCTGATGACATCTGGTCGCCCGCTCTCAACCTGCGGTCGACCACTCTTCCACTGCCTTCTGCTCTGGTCGTCCACTGTCTCCATCCTGAGCCCTCTGGACGTCCACTCCTTAGCCTGGCAGTCTTCCGGTCGTCCACTGTCTCCTCTTTGAGCCCTCCAGACGACCGCTCCCCAACTATGTATAGGAAGTTTGTGTGTTGGGGTCGCTCATTCATCAATCACCGGGCGACTACCTCATTTAAGCCTTTTCCTTCGGTCGTCCGTTCCTTATCTCTGATCGACCGGTCTACCTCTGATCCCTCCATATATCATCGTTCAGCTCCATATGCACTCCCTTCTTATACTGGTCGACCTCTTCATATCTTTGGTCGACCGTTCATCCTTCTGATATAATTACGCGTGCACTGGTCGTCCACTCCTTCAGCTTAGGTCGACCGCTACTCTGAACTTGTGTATATTCTGTTTCATAAATCAGCTCAACAAGTTCATTAGTATAGGCTGAGTTCACTTTATAAATTTGTGATCATTGAAAACATTCTCGGGATCCTAGATTCAACAGAATTTTTGCTTTTGTATCCAATGACAGCATTGAAAACAAATTAGAGATGGAGAAGTTACAGCGAAGAGGTATCTTCACGTAATAGTACATGACACTCAATGAAATTGGGATCTAAATGCCTGCATAGAGCCTTAATTACCTTTCTCATACATGAGCAAGCTGACTAGAAGAATCAGAAAAATGAGAAAACATAGACACAAGTTATGAACAGAGAAGACTGAAAAATGAAATATAGTTACCCTCCAAAATATCAAGAAACAGCAAGTTCTGTTCAACATCGGATGTAATCCTTGGAGGAGCTTGATCAGAACCCTGGACGCATACTAAGGGAGCGTCAGAATTCAGGGATTTCCTTTCTCAAATAAACAGATATATCTAAGTAATACGTTAACAGAAAAATCAGATATATCGGACAGATAAAATGGTTTGTCAGGTGTAATCCAAGAATGGTGATGTCAACAGTTGATTGGTGATGCAAGACGAAACAAATATAAGGTAAAGAACAAGGAAAGCTGCGGTGGATAAAATTCCAACTGTGAACAAGTTCTACCTCACCAAAGCAAATAAAACATACTCATAACAGAAAATTCCAACTGTTGAGCGACAAAAAATAATGCCAAGTGAATATTGATCTACGACTATAAGCGAAACTTCTTGAAAAGATCAATCTTCGTTGATATCAAAATACTCATAACAGAATCAAGGAGGATATATTTTCCAATATTGTGTAAACAAAGAAAACAAATGGTTGAGGACAAAGAGCTTATGCTGCACAAAAATGTCGAAACGCAAAAGTGTCTGCGACCAAAAGAACGAATTGCTATCTCACCCTCTTCATTAGACGCTCGCATACAGTCAATAATAGGTTTTGAACTTGTTCAGAGAGGGAGAGAGGCAGGAACCTTTTTGTTACTGGGCTTCTTACTCGATCGCGGACATGGCAACAGCAGGGGAAGAGGAGGCGGTGGTGGCAACGGCAGGGCTGCGGAGCAAGCAGCTGGAAAGCGTAGTGGACCTCAGTCAACCACGTATCCACAGACGAGCCTGTGGAAACTTGTCCACTTGGTAAAGCTTCGAACCCTTAAATTTTGGTTTTAAAAAGACCTCTTGGTAGTCGCTTCAGTTGAGTAGGGGAGAAAGATGGACAACTCTTTTTGCAAAGGATAGAGAGAGACGATGGAAAGAAGGTGCTGTGTTTTGCGGAAATACACATCACAAAAAAAAAAAAAAATACCCTCACACTGCAACATAAAGGTGCCCGTATATGATGCTGTAATACAGAAGCATAAACAGGATTACAGTGAAATAAAGCAAGCTACCAGCCAAAACAAATACACACAAGCCATACTTACTGCATATTTTGATTAAGTGACATCTTTAGTCTTTATTGTGAACTATGGACTTAAAACAAATGAACTTGATACTGCCACGAATGGTACACAATTAAGTTCATTTCAACTATATAACAAATTAGCAAGAAATACTTTTTTGGTTACATTTTAGGAGGACTCTCCGTGTTACAATGCTAGTTTTTCTACGATTACTGACACACGAGTGCTCTTAGCATCTTCTTAAAGTTACCAATCCCTGTGGCTTCAATACGAAGAGGTTTTTACACATAAGGCTATTATTTCTTTTTTATTTGTGGGAGAACAAAAAGGATGACTACCAAGGCATTAGTCATCCGGCTTTATTATCATACCGCCAAAAGGGGAAAAAATAAGGCACAGAATTAGTACATGAAATCAGCGAAACTAAAGCATATCACAAATTCTTTCTCCATCCATCGCAAGAGCTTTGATGTTGTGCATCTCTCCACCCTACAAAAATGTTGTGTTGAGTCCAAATGGTCCAAAAGAACCGATAGGGCTACTACTACGCATCACCATCCCAAATATCCAGTTCGTCCATGTACACGAGAAGCAACATGCATCCATTGCCAAAGAAAATAACAGATATGAGGCGCCCTCAAACTTATGTAAAACATGCCAACCTATGAAGCCCAGTTCCAACCATATCTCCTGGAGCTCTGACGCATGCCAACATGTATGCTCAAAAGTGAAGCTCCTAAACCTGGTGCACGTCTGATAGAGGCACCCTAGATAAGTTAAAGATTAGAGAACCAAGCTCTGTAGCACTGCTAATTTTAAACTCTCCAAACAGGGACAAGGAGGTCTTGGTATGACTAATCGTCATCCCTGAAAAATCTCCAAATGACTCATATATACGTCACCTCAGTCAGTATTATGTTTTGTGAGAGGGTTGTAACTATTCCTGAGAAGAATCCAAAGGGGGTGTCTAATTGGCAAACTGCATCAAATATAGAAAATGCACGAACTATCCATTGCCAATTTGCCATCATAAAAAAACACCAGCAAATATTGATTTCCCTTCTAGAAAACTCTGTTTTACCTCAATGAGAAACCAAAAGAATCGCAATAAACTATATTTAAGTGCAATCAGCACTAGTTGCATTAGAGGCATCTGTGCTTCATAAATACCTGAAAAGCAGGAAAGGAAATGATCAGGTCCTCCAATGCAATGCGAAAGGAAAAAATAAGTAATCTTTCATTTTGACAGTAACCTAATACCCTAAAGCACTAGCTTTATGCGCTGGCATTTTTGCTTTGTTCTTAGAGAAGAGAAACAGACCTTGACCGCAATCCCATAACAATAAAAATTGCATCTGGAAAAGTAAGCCTACTTTTCTAGATGGAATATGACAACCATTCTTCTCGGATCACTCTAGTACAATGGATCGGGAATGAAGATGATAAACTTAGTAGTATCTTGTGACAGTCTTGACCACTTGACAATCAAGAAACTTTTCTTGAGGCTACACGAGCCGTACCAAGTAAACTGTAGCTGGGAAATAAAAAGCACTTTTGTTCTGAATATAGATCATATGTTAATATGACCATGCTGGTGATAGAATCACAAACAATCAAAACAAAATTTTGAATCCAGCACACATAGTAAGTTTAAGAAGCATGAGAATATTAAAAGTGTGATGATGATAGTGAAGTTAACTAAGTGATGATATGGTTAAAATACATCAAATATACAAGAAGCCCCAGCAACCAACAGAAATTTAATGAGAACACAAAAAAGTGTGTGACAGTTTATTGTTCGCCTTTCAATTAATTACAGAGACAAACTGATTCACATATGTCAAACTTTTAAAGTATATATACATATCAAATCAACATGTTTTTTTAGCAGAAATTTAACATGATTTAAATCAAGAAGGATCACCACAAGTTACCTATACATCCATAATTAATAAAAGTGAATGAAAAATAGGGTAGACTTTGTATATATGTTCCAACATTTAACAACATTCAGATGAATAAGCTGTACACTGCAGTTAAAAGAATAACTGAAAAAGAAATTTTACACAGAAAGCAAGGTATCATGTGGAGTTTTAACTATAATTAGAAATGCAGAAAAGGCAGCCACTTGCCTAGTTCCTTCCATTGACTCATTGGACGATTTGTGCTGTAAACCAATTGAAATTTTCAGGATGTGTTCTTCGATGTAAACTTGCTTGTCCAGATACTTGGCGCGATAAACCCCTTTACAGTTGTGTTCTGTGCCCCCACTTGATGGAAGAAATGCCCCATCTTCAAGTAAAGAATCAACATGAGTAGCTTTACTCACTTTTAAAATAATCTACTTTGGCACATCAATTGCCAGTTCAGTAAACTTCTTGATAAGCGAGGAGTATGTAGGAGAACTAGGATGACATTGCTTTTCCATCATGAGTGATAACATCTCAGAACATACATCATAATAACCTCTTTGAAGTAGACCATCCATAAGGATTTTCCAGACAACTTCATCACAATTATAGCCACATCCAATTACATTACAGAATACCTGTTTAGCCTCATCAAACTTCATTTCATCACAAAGTCCCGAAATAAGAATCTGATAAGACTCCAGATGTGGTAAATAACCAAGCTGCATCATGGAACTCATGAGGGACAGAACATCATTGTACAACCTAAGATTGCAGTGACAATCTATAAGATAAATATAAATATCTTCATTTGGATGTAGATCAACTTCCTTCATAGCAGAGAGAAGCATGTTTACTTCGTTTAGCCGATCACATTTGCTTAGGCCCTCCAAAAGGATTGAATAAGTGCTGATAGTTGGAGAAGCGCCATGTTTTATCATTTCATCCAAAAGCTCCAGAATAGTATCCATTTTCACAGAATTCCAAATGTCACCAGCATCATCATGAATGTTGTTTGCATCATCTTTTCTACTAAGATGTTTTAGCAGAATAGAATATGTTTTCTTATTAGGCTCACAAGCGGAATCAATCATGCTTTTGAATAATGACAAAGCACGGTCCATCAAACCCCTACTCCCGTACTCATTTATCAAAATGTTGTAAGTCAATAGATCAGGAGTAACATTTTCCTTTTCCATTCCGGTAAGTACATTTTCTGCCTCTTCCAAGTTTCCTTGGACGCAATAGGCATGAAGAAATATGGTGTACGTGCGCACATCAGGTTTCCAATTGGATGAGATCATTTGGTCCAAAATCTTCTTAGCATCAACTTCCTTGCCTTCTTCTAACATTGCATCAATGAGAATATTATAGGTGCACGTAGTGGGTTCCACATTCTTGTCCAACATCCCATCTAGTAAATTCATGGCTTCTTCCAATTTCTTCTGTTTACAAAGACCTTCAATCACAGCATTATATGTAAAAGAATCTGGTAAGCAAGCCTCTGAAATCATCTTATCCAGAAGTAAGTGAGCAACATCAAGACATCCTACTTTACATTGCCCTCGGATTAATGTGTTGTACATCACTTTATGTGCTTTTATACCTTTCTCATCAAGATTCTTGAAGAGAGCATAAGCTTCAGCAGCTCTTCCACTTTTACAGAGGCCATCAATCAAAATAGAATATGTTTGCCGATCAGGGACCAGACTAGTTCCCGTCCCACTCATTGTATCAAACAACCTGAAAGCACTATCCATATCACCCTTCTTGCAAAAACCAGTAATCAATGTATTATATGTCACAATGCTTGGAGGTATCCCCACATCAAGCATCTTACTCAGCAAAGCCATTGCCAAGTGGACCTTCTTCTCATGACAAAATCCATAAATCAGTTCGTTGTAGGTTTTAATATCTGGTTTACACCCATTTGACTCCATTAACTGCATAACTGCAAATGCGGCGTCAATACAGCCTTTTTTACAGTACCCATTAATTATCGCATTGTAAGTGACGACACCAGGAATCAATCCCCGGTCTGATATTGTGTTTAACATATTTTCCCCATCTTCTGGCCTCCCTTCCTTGCAAAGGCTGTCAATCAGAGAAGTGTAAGTCCAAAGGTCAGGTGTACACCCACATGACTCCATAACATCCAAAAGCCGGAAAGCCAATCCGGAGTTATGCGACATACAGTACCCATGGATGAGAGCATTGTAAGTTACAACGCTCAGCTCCAGACCTTTCTTTATCATCTCATTCAGAAGAACCTCTGCATCATGTAGCCTGCCATTTTTGCACAGACCATCAATTACTACCGTATAAGTGTGGACATTTGGAGGACACCGATCACTGGTCATGTCCAAGAATAGCTTAACTGCTTCAGTAGCTCGGCCAGCATCCAACAGCTTCTGGATAAGAATGGTGTACGTGTACTCATCCCTTGCCAAACCTTTCTGCATCATCATCATGAAAATCCGACAAGCAATGTCAACGCTATTACTTTGAGAATGACCCAAGATAAGGAAGTTATATGTGTATGTATCAGGCTCGAATCCCGCATCCAACATTGATCTCCAATGAGCCTTAGCCCCGGAGAGATCTCCTTGCTGACAATAAGCATTGATCATGGCATTATACGTGACAACGTTCGGCAAGATCCCACCTTGGAGCATTCCAAGATACGTTTGCTTCAATTCCTCCATCATATCAAACTTTCCGAGAGAAAACAGCAACATGTTGTAGCACCTGAGACTGGGGCCGGCCCCGACGTCATTCTCTTGAACCGAGGCTATGATCGCATCCAAAGCAACACGGGCATCGTCAGGGGAGGAGCAGGCGCGGATCATGGAAATCCGGATGCGGTCGGCGGGGCCACGTAGGCGGGGAGACTGCGAGAGGAGTCCGAGGAGGGAGGCGTGGGACTTGACGGAGTGTGCGGCGCGGCGGCGAAGGAACTCGTGGACGTGGAGAGGGGTGAGGGAGGAGGCGAGGGATCGAAAGGCGGGGCTCGAGGGCCAATCAGGAACCGAGAGGAGGGCGTCCAGGCGGGAAAAGACATCGGAATCCTGCGGCGGAGACGGCAACGACGTCGGCGACCGGCTGACAGCGGCGGCGGAGGAAGAGAGATGACGACGGAGGTGGAGGAGGAGACGAAGGGCGGCGGCGGCAGCACGTTGGGGAATCCGCGCCGTCCATTTGCTCATATTGACGTGAGCGAATAAAATTGGGTGGGTTTAGGGCTTTCGGACGAGATGGGGATTAAAATTAAGAGGGAGGAAGCGAAACAAGGAGAGGGTGATTCCATTTAACGGGTCGGATACCAATGTGTCCACAATCCGATCTGTCGTCCAGATTTGAATCCGAAATTAGCTCTAGGGAATAATAACAAAATATTTTTCCTGTATTTTCTTTACTTCGTTAATTTCTTTTTCTTATTAAATGAAACAGAGAAAAACAAATTATTTTCTTCTCCATAGCTTGTTTTCCTCTCATGGCTTGATATCACACTTCTTTTTCTGATCATTTTTGTTCATTAATTTTTCTATTGACGTTTATATCGTTAACAAATTAATAATAAAGACATAAATGAGTGATATTTAAAAAAGTTGTAGAGTAATATTAGGGTTCGTATATGGTTAAAGATTAAACATTAGAGTGATGTATTATTCATTTTTATTCTATCAAACATATAGCATTGGGACCGCAATATAGTTAATTTTGATAAACATCTTCATCTGAATTATATATATATATATATATTATTGTTGCAATTAACTTTTTTTACTTAATCAATAAAATAATCAACTTTTCAATCAAACAAAAAAAAATAAAACAATTCTCTCAGCTTTTCAAAATAACTAAATTTTTTTATTCATCAGATAACAATTTCTTTAATTCTAAGGTGATTCTAGGCTCTTTTTTTGTTATCTTCTTAGTATTATTGTGTGATATTAGTTTTGGTTCCACGTTTTCTTCATCTTGACGAAGCTGATTACATCGTTTAATCAGTGTTTACCACGAAGACATCTCAGAAATAAATACTGGCTTCATTGAGTTTACTGACGACTCAATTTTAAACTACATATGGTGAGGATCACTGTTTCATTTTCACATAGTTTAGAGCGATAAGGTTCCAATGGCGACCCCTTTTTTCCAAATTCAACACTTGAATCAGTCGGCGATCATATTTGCCGTGGATGCAGCAACAACCAAGGTTGTCAAGATCGGAATCTTACCTAAGATCGGAAGAAGGTGATAGGATCGAAGATCGTAAGATCGGATCGAGAATCGTAAGATCCTACCTATAAGTAAAAAATATTTTTTAAAAAAATATGTATTAACATATACATATATTCAATGATTTATTAAATATATTTTAATATATATTTTACATTTGTTATTAGTTTTTATCACTTTAAAAACTTTATATGCTAAAAAATAAAGTTTTATAAATATAATGTAATATATTAAGACTATAATTTAAATTATATATATATATGGGATTAATAGAGATGCTACCTACTTAAGTAGGTAGCACCGTATTATCTATCTTATATATATGGTAAATGTAATGACTTACAACAAAATCTATAAGAGAAAAAAAATTAAAATATCAATCATAGATTTAACATCTTAGGGTGGATAAAATTGATAATATGGTGCTAATCACCTTCATTGTTTTCATATATAAATAAATAAATAAATATATATATATATATATATATCCAACATTTTCTTTTCACTTTCTTATGCTCTAAAAATATTTTTTTAAGTAATATATTATCAATATAACATTTATTTCTTTTAAAAGGAAGCGTGAAAAAAAATTAAACAAATATAATAGAATCGGTAGGATCTTACGATCTTACCGATCTTACGATCTTGATCTTACGATCCTACAAATTCGATCTTTTATTTAAGATCGAGATCGATTTCCCTTGGTAGGATCGTAAGATCGTGCGATCTTACGATCAAGATCGCGATCTTGATAACCTTGGCAACAACAGCCGGAGAGCAAAACCATTTTTATTTATTTTTAACATTTCGATTTTTTAATATTGTTGTAGGGTAATAATTAACAAAATTTTAAAAAAAGCGTACAGCACAATATATCTGAGGATAAGCGAAATTGTTTTAAAAAATCTGGAAGTCAGTTGAGTGAGAGAAGAGGAAAGAGACAAGCAAGAACAAAAAAAATGACAACTATCCGAATATAACTTGTTCAGTCTATTTCAAGGATAACTGATAAATGGGTAGGAAATACAAGTTATTCACTGTATGCGCAATAAAATCGAACCACCAAACTAATATAGGCATAATTTCTGGAACCTAAATACAGCACACTGCAATATAATTTACAATTTGAAAAATCTTAAGCACAATCAAGCATCCCCTAGGACTCTTCATCACTATCATTGCCAAAAATTGACGACACATTTACACCCATTTTAGGCTTCTTGTTAATGCTACCAGCTGATGTCTTCTGCATACAAGACAGACAAAAGAAACAGAACTTAAATGATAGGTCTGACAACCTAAAATCACTACCTTAAACGAACTAGTGGAATCAAATTCTTTGACGACAATAGCAAGGTATCTTACAATCTAACAAACCATGAAATTTTTTTATGTAAGAATGCAGTTTATCACGTTATCATTGCACAAGAAATCATCATAGATCAAGAAAGGCTTTGTCCCAAATTACTCCAGACCAAGCAAGGCTCCTGTTTCAAATCACTCTGGAATATCTATTTCAAGAATCTGATGAAGGACACCAAGAGAAATAATTTTGTTGATAGTAACAGCTTTTGTAATGGTGTGTCGATGACGATACAAAACGGAGTTGGTCGAAGCAATCAACTTCTGAAAAAAATCAGCAAAACACAAATCTCCACAGAACATTTTGCACAAGGATAAATGACAACCCAAAGTTCCAAGAAAATAAACTCTTTATTCATAATTGAATCAGTTGACTAAATGCAATACATGGACTTTTTATAGAGTTCCAGATGTTAGGATCATACTTGCAGTTGCAATAGGATTCTTAAGACTCCTATGACTAGGAACTAAAACAAACTAAAATTCGAGACATGTATAAATCAAAATCGAGGTAGAATCAAATACTTATGCTGATAACACAAAAGTCATCTAGTAAAGCCCAAAAAAAACTCCGTAATGCTTGACAAGAAAGAGATTTTCAGGCATGTGGAATGTGATATAGTATTAAGAGCTTCATATTATTATTTGATAAAGTAAAAAACTTTCTGTTATTTTTTTATAAAAGTAAGAACATTCTGTAATTTTTTTTTAAAGTAAAGAACTTTACATTCTTGAAAACAAAGTATAAAATTAGGCCTCTAGAGTTAATCAAAGTTTCAAATAGACAAACCTTTGAGGCACTAAGCTTAGAAAAGCCAAATTTGAGAGTCTGTCGCTGATCTTGATTTAAACCTGTTGCAGAGTTTCTCATTGCACTCACATCTACTGAGCCCCCTGATTCCACTTGCTGTTGTTGCAGCCGCTGTTTATGAGCATCCGCCCTGGAATAGTGATGAGGAAACTTGCAATTAGTCATTGGTATATTTTAATTTATTTGCAATATAAAATCAATTTGATTCAGTTAAATACATTTGTGCCAATTTAGCCATTTCTTTCTCTTCACGCAATTGTTCACGTTTATGTCTGTCATCACGACTGCTACCATGCATTTCTTTCATTTCTTTAAACCTCTGCATACATTACCAGGAAAAGAGAATATGGTCAGAAACAGAATGGTTACGCAAAGGTTTTAAAGTTTTAGGATGGTCACAAGACATCACATACCGAATGATCAGCTCACCTTGTGGCTAAAATAAATGCTACAAGCTAAAGAACAACCAGTCTCCAATACAAAGAATAATAAGTCTCAAGTCTACGTCAAAGTTATATTGGTTGCTATTAGCTGATATGAGATAATGATTCATTCAACTACCTTTCAGCAATAGCTGGAGTATATAACTAAATATAAATGACACACATGAGCAGTTCTCAATTCCCTCATCCTTCTAAATCCCTTGCCTAGTGGATGAGGAAAAACCCTCCTGCTGAGATAATTTCTCCCAGCTGCAGCTTTTAGACCAGACAAAGCAGAAACAAGCCCACATCTTAGAGATATAAACATATCCATTTGTTTAGGGGAATATATATCCAATTACCACTCAATTTAGCAAGGCCATGGGTAACTTTTGGGGCAGCAAAAATTTTGTTCATCATGACATATTATATGTCATCTACAATAAAATGCTACCATAGTTATTGCGATAACATGAGGATATTTAGAGATTTAAAATCATGAGTCATACCAGATGATTATCATGTAAAACATATTGTTCGGGATATGCAACTACTAAGTCTTTTTTAACTTCAAATCCATGCTACTGTGTTTGGCTATTGCAGAAAACTAGCTATACTTTCAAAAACAAAATCATAAAAGATTATTTCATGTATTTTTATATCATCAATTGCATACTACCATGGTGTCCCAACTACTGCAACATTCTCTCATATACCATTTGGAACTTTCGGCGATTGGATAAGAGGACACAAAAGATTATGGAAACAAAGAAAAAGGAGAATTACCTTTCGGTGATTGTGGTCATATGAGCTCAGATGACTTTCGAATTCCATTGCCAGTTTATACTGCTTATTGCAGAGATCACAGAAGAAGACCTTCTTTATCTCCTTCACCTCAACTTGAATTTTCTGCTCACGCTCTGCTAGGACCTGGATTGTCATCACGTGCACGAAGCAGGCAGAAGAAGCCACCAGGTAATAAAAAGTGCAGGAAATTCTCGAGAGCCTCGAAAGTTGATGCTCCCTTATGATAAATCATCCCCACCAAAGATATGCATATATCAAGATATACTACCTACTAATATAGATGCCGGTTTTAAAATGTCAAGCAACAACCCCTAAACATGCAAGAAAAAATAACACATGGGAATTAGAAAGTAAGGAACTACCTCTCGCTTTTTTACCAAATCTTCAGTATCTTCTAGTTCGATATCAAGTTTCTTCCTTTGCACATTCCCTTCAGCTGTAAAAAAATCATCCTGTTCTTGCTTTCCCACACCCAGCTTTGGGTCTCTGATATCAGTTTTTATTGGCTCAACTATGCCTGCATATTCAAATTAGATAATATGATGCAAAAGACCCAAGATAAAAGGAAGAGAAACCCGCTTAAAAAAAAGAGAGAAAAATAATAATTGCAATAAATGTTAATTTAAAACCTACTTTCTTTCTCAAAGACGGGTTCCTAAAGACCTAATACCCATAGCATCACCATAGGCTACGGGCCTACAAATAAAGCTCATTTAAATACCAACTAGGGGCATAAGAAAAGAAGAAGCAACACAACCCATAAATTAACTTTAAAAGAACAGAAATTTGCTTCCTGTTTTCTACATATCTCCAAAATACCAAAGAGGTTAGCAACTAGCAACAATGATGCAACATAGACAGAAAAAAAAAAACACTAATAGAGAGGAAAAGAGATAGGATACTACTATTTAGGGAGTCAAAAAGTAATGTTGTCAAAAAAGTAAATCTGCTCAACTTGGAAAGGGAGGAAAAACAAATAGACATTGGATCATAACACATAAGGGATGATTCTACCCGATTTTATTATCTGCATTTTACTTTTTCTAGAGAAAAAGATGGCATCGAAAATTTCCTTAAAAATAAGCAAAATCAATGTTCCAAATTAAATATACAAAGTATCATCATAATTATATCATTTGAAGATGGAGATTCCTATTTGTTAAATGACAAGTATTTGAAATTATTAAAAGGGAGATGCAATGATCAATAATGACTGGTTATAGTGTGAGCAGTGTGGTTGGCGATGAGGAAACAAGGATGTCCAGTGGTACGAAGACAAGGACTTGCAATGCTTGAAGCTTGCAATTAGGTCAAAGGACACTTGGGAGTTGGGTAATAAGTTTTGCATTGGAGCAATGACGTCTTATGAGCTGCCTGAAGTTGATGGTACAAACAGAAAATGGTGTCTTGGTGAACGGATGGCGGTAGTGGTTGACATAGCAGATCTGAAGTACTGGGGCAGTCATTGCCGTAGAAGGCAAATGATGGGCGAAGGCAGCTGCTGGTCGACAGTGAAGTGGCTGAACAGTGAGGGATCAATGGTGAAGCGGCGACTAGAGCAGATCCATCGATGTTGGCGTTGAATTAGGTGTTGGTGGAGGTGCTGACGAAGGCGTGCGATCTGGAGCAACGGTGAGGCGACCTCAAATTGGATCATCAACTCATTCAATTGCCGTAAGTATTCATTGCAGAGACATTGCAGGGAAGCGGCGGTGGTGATGGTGAGCAGTGGCGGCCCGGCGGGAGGGTTGTGACAGGGCAGCAGCAGCGGAACTGGATGGTGTGGGGTCAATAGAAAGCTTCTTTTGGTGGATGAGGCATAGGATTGTGACTGGATGGTAGTGAGGTCGCTAATGGCGATCTGAGCAGAAACAGGACAGCAATAGTGGTGGCGTGCAGGAGTCACAATGATATGAAGCAGTCGGCATTGATGGCTGTGGCGGAAGTTTGCTGGTGGGGCGGTAATGACCTCGCAATCGCAGGGTTGGTTCCGTATTGCAGAGCGGTGCATGGAAGATTACTGGTGAGGCAATGATGTTCTACAGTTGGAGAAGCAGCGATTGATTTTTTATGGGTGGGGAAATCTGGTTCGTGTGATTGGGATCAGGTGGACGTGATGACAAGATGGAGTAAGGGCTTTATGGAGGTGAGAAGGATCTTAACCATACGATTTAAATCAAACGGTCTTGCTCTAATGCCAATTGATGTAAACTAACCTTAACCCTAAAATAAATTATCCGCTTAAAGAGAGAAATAAAATAAATCAGAATTTTATTCATCCAAGCACATGTTCTAAACAATCATATGGGTTTATATAGATTTCCAAACACTCAGATAATCATAACAAAGAAACTTAATAAAAGGAAACTAATTAAAAAGAAAAAATTAATAAAAGGAAACTAATTAAAAAGAAAAGTGATCCAAAGGCCTAAGCTAAAGGGCTTATGTTAAAGACCCATAGCTAATTACTAATGATCATGGACAAAAGGCCCATAAGCTACTTCGTTCTACATCACACGTATAACTGTACCATGTGCTGACAGAAAACATGACAGACTAAGAATGAAAAGGGACTGAAAATGTGCCAGACTACGATTTGATGTGTTAGCACACGATTTTAACAATATTGCAAAAAAGTGTTAAAGGAAGAGGAAGGATATAGATGAAATAGTTCATAGAGAAAACAGAACTTTTACGGAATTAGATAAATATTACCACATCTAGTCAAAACTACAATTCTGGTATAAGCTAGATACCACAACAAGAAGTTTGCTTTGGTTAGAAAATCAAATATATGTAACTGGGTTTTAACTGGTAGACAACCATTTCTTCCTCCAAAAGAAATCTGGATGTTGTTGCAACTTATCACTTGTTGTAAAGATGTTTCAGGCAAGGGACATAATTAACTTGAATGAATTGCATGAGTAGGATTTATAATTATGGACAGAGCAGAAGCAACATCATCATAAGGTAATAGACAAGAAAGGTGCACAAACTAACTGAAGTTCAAGAATAGTCCACTTTACACCAGTTGCTAGAAAGAACCTTGTTCATTCTTGCCGAGGCCCTTCCCTTTCCAACCCATCTTTTGCAGAAGTCTAAATCCTATGTTGGATGATGTAAGATGTGTATCAACAGATGCTTGCTCCAGATTTTCGGTATCAAGATTTTCTGTGGGCCTGTGGCCAATGGGCAAACGAAAATCTTCTACCAAATCCTCAGCAAGGGAGCTCGGATGCACATTCCACTGCACAACGGAAAGGAAACACAATTCCATGTTTTCATAAATTAAGTACATAAAATGGATAAAGTTATTATAGAAGCCTTTTAAAGACAGTGACATATAGCACCTCACATAAAAGACACTCAAGATGATAATATATAGATTAATTAAAAAAAACATTAGCATACTTATCTTTAATAGGGTAAAAAAACAACCAAAAGGATTCAAAAGTGATGCAAGGGATACATATCTCAAAAACAAAAATAGTTTAGGCCCCTTTTGGCAACAAACCTACTGTTGCTGGATTAAGATATTTAATCTATGACATATTCCTCAAACCCTAATCATTCTTGGATAGCCACAGAGTACAAAACTGTTACTTTTTTTTTTCATACTCCAGCATCACATATTGTGGGACCCATCAGATATTTAGATCGTCTGGTTAAAAAGTAGGGAATAAGACCTTAATCCTGATCTTATTCCCCAACCACATGGGGCCTTAGAGAACAAGTGGAGCCCACAAGTGCACTCTAAATCCACTGAACAAAGAGAAAACAAGGTGTATCGTACAACAATCGCTAAATAATATTTGGCCATCCAAAGGAGACATAGCATGAGAGATTACTATAGATGAGAACACAATAAAAAAGTTTAAAAAATATTCAATAGCCAAACAGACACTTTGCGTTCAAGTATAAGATATAACTGAAATATGCACAAACACTAAGACGAATGGCTAGCCTAAAAACAGAATTCGAAAAAATATTGCAATTATCACCTCTTCTCTTTCTCCCTCTTGTTTATCTTCAAAGAGTGCCTCCTGCATGCCATTATACTTTCTGCCTTCCATAACAACTCACCTAAAATATATTATGTTAGAATTAATTAGAATATCCAGGATAATAAACAAATGAATTCTTAAAAGAATGCAAACCCTCAAACACTATTGATAGAAAAGTAAGCAATTCAAATAGAAACTGCTTTTTTATTAGATTGGCTAGAAAGATTAGAAGGTTCGCCCCCTCCTCAACCCTATTTGATTATCCAACCTATCGGATATTGAATTCAAAACCATCCATATTATTGTTGATGACCAAAAGTAGCATTACAATATAATGCCAGGTAATGGAATCAGCCTCCTCTCCAATCTCTCAACATATTCTTTGCCATTATTACAATATTTTCAACATAGCACCTCTCTCCCTGAAATATGCACCCATTCCGTTGTAACCAAATAGACTATAAGAAAGCAAAAGGAACCCCCTCATCAATGTAGATTTTGGCCACCAACCATGAAAGATCTCCAAAAGGTCATAGATGTTCAACAATCAGTCCATGAGCAACCAGATCTATGCCACCTCCTTTCCCACCAGGCAGTTGAAAAATAGATGGTTGATGTCCTCTACCATTGCATCACAAAAAACACAATATGTTTGTGCCTCATAAGCCCATCAAAAGAGGTAGCTTCTTGTTGGGAGTCGGGATCTTCTCAGCAGCTAGGCAAAAATTTTAATCCTAGCTGGAATTTTGGTATGCCGTGTCAAGTAACAATCCATGCGCAGGTCCATATCTGTCAACTGATTATCTGCACTCAACAAGTCATACAAATTCTAAACTAAAAATTGACCAAAACTCCACATCCAAGCATCATGCCTATATGGACTGGGAGTGATACTCTCCAGTCGACTCGATAGGAGAAGAAAATTTTCTACTTGTTGATCTAATAGTGTCGATATAAATTGGGGAGTCCAAACACCATTTGAAAGCAAAGACGTGGACCAATAAGAAGCCACACGGGGATGTCTATCCTCTGCTATCACAAATAATCTAGGAAACATGATAGAAAGTAGCTCAGTAGTAGCCCAAGGATCCTTCCAAAAGTTGAAACTCGTGCTCGAGCCCCAAGATGGTCGGAAAAAAGGCCGTAGGCGGGCCATCACGGTTGTAATTTGATAAGAATCCTCCTATAAAAGCCTATACCAAAATAAAACCATGTGGATCTTTTACCATAGATCCAGGATAACCATTTCAAATGTCCACACAAAGAAGTGGAAGTTAGAGCGGTTGTATGTCTCATATTCTGATCAGCCACTACTGCCCCCATTAACTACCTCCATTAAGTACCTAGTGCCTTGATTAGTTAGTTATTCATTAGTATAAATATGTTGTAACATTTGCTTCTACTCATGTTTTTTATATGAATGTTACGTATTTAGGAGGCTTGTCCACTCCATAAGGACTCTATCTTTAGTTCATCTTTTATAATTCCTTTTCAGCCTAAGTACAAGTTCCATTTGATTAGAGTGCTTATCGTTTTGGTATAAGAGTCATAGATCCTAAAATGATAGTCACGTGTTCCTTTTCTCATCTCAACGAACTACCAATAAAATCAATTTCTTCCCCTTGGTCTCCAAATCCTCATCCTATTTCCAGTGTTGTGCTCAATTTTGTAAATTCCCAAACTGAACAACTTATCCAACAGTTATCAGTCATTACATCTAAATTAGCTATTTTGGAAACTCTGGTTGCAGACATTGCTTTGCTCAAAGCCAAAGCCAATGGAGGACACTATGCAGAATCTAACCACACAAAATATGAAAAGGGGAAAGCACCATAATTTGAAACTAAAGTGGTCTCTTCAAGGTGCTATAGAGTTTTTCCACAATGATAAACAACTTCCCCTAATACACTAGCGCAACAATGCGATGAAGCTCCATTTCTTTCCGCCAACAACAACTTTCTGTCAAAGTCAGCCTCGCATCTTCAGGTTTCAGCGACTTCTTATGCATGCCTTAAGGAGGCGGAACAACAAGCGAAGTTTGAGAAAGGCCTCTGTTTTCGTTGCAATTAGAAATATGCGCTTGGACATCATTGTAAATCTTCAAAGTATTTTCTCATGGAGTTTGTTGAGGAAGGACAAATGTAAGAAGCAACTATAAACACCAAACTACAATAATTGTCCAATCCAAGTCGAGTTTTCAATGGGTTGGCATTGATAAAAATCCTCCAATAAAGGCCTATACCAAAATAAAGCCATGTGGATCTTTTACCATAGATCCAAGATAACTAATTCAAATGTTCACACAAAGAAGTGGAAGTTAGAGCTGTTGTATGTCTCATATTCTGATCAGCCACTACTGCCCCCATTAACTACCTTCACTAAGGCCCTATTTGGCACGACATAAAAGTAGCGCTTACGTTAGCGTATAGTGTGTTGACTAAGTCAACACGCTAGTTAAGGTGTTTGGTTAGTACACTTAATATTAACGATCAACGATTAAAACCCAGCGTTTTGAGACGCTTGCAAGAACAACATCTAGGATAGCCGACTAGAGTGTTAAAATTTATTTCCCAATATACCTTCAAAATATTTCATTATTACTTACTATTTGTATGAACATAGTTACCTTTTATACCATGTGACCACTTTATTATTTTATTAATTTATAAATTATATAATTAACTATTTATTAGTATTTAAATAGTTAAAATAAAAATAATTATTTAATTTAGAATGCATATAATAATGTAATTTATTTAAAATAATTATTTATATCCTTTTTAGTCATTTTATAATTATCAATCGATTCAAACTTTACATTTGCCAAACACTTTTATGAAATTTAATAATTAACTCGCTACTAGCTAGCCGCTAGTCTCCAATCGCTAACCGCTATCCGCTATTAACTATTCAAAACGCTCGTACATGCCAAACAGGGTCTAAGTCCCTAGTGCCTTGATTAGTTAGTTGTTCATTAGTATAAATATGTTGTAACATTTGCTTCTAGTCATGTTTTTTTATATGAATGTTATGTATTTGGGAGGCTTGTCCACTCTATAAGGACTCTATCTTTAGTTCATCTTTTATAATTCCTTTTCAGCCTAAGTACAAATTTCATTTGATTGGAGTGCTTGTCATAATCCCTTTCCAAAAAGTAGAAACCCCGTTCGATGTCGCCATCCTCCTCTCCCAATTTAAACTTTGACCATAGCATGTTGTTATTAAAGAGCACCACATATCATCACTGTACCTCATTATCCGAGCCATCCACTTTGAGAGGAGTGCATCATTCTTAAGTGATCTGATTCCATGTCCACCCTCTGATGTTGGCCTACACACATTTGCCCATGCAATCAAACTTATATTTTTTAAGGGCAAAATATGCAATATTGGGTCGACGAGTGGTGTAGCTATTGGTGTCTGGCTGTCATCTTTCTCCTCCATTTTATATGATCAACACATTGATGATTTGTTCAAATTTAAAGGATAGTTGAGAGCAAGAAACCAGAAGTTAATAGAAACAATTCATGGATATCTCCTGTAGGCAGTTTCTTGGCCAAGAAGGCATATATAGCATTATATTTTGGGGTCAGCCAGGAGGATAGTGACTTAGGGACTAATTGTCGACTCTTTTGGAGGATGAGTACACCTTTAAGAAATACAATTTTCTTATGGCTTGCTCGCACAGGCCAGACCCTAAACAGAAGCTATAGAAAAAGATGGTTGTCTGTCGCTGATGTCTCATGTGCTTAATGTGGTAATGTTGAAGAAGATATAGACCATTTTGTTCTTCAGAGAAAATTGTTTGGATATCTTTTATGTATGTTGGAAGGCACTTAGCCATCATGATTCACGGGCGAAATGTAAGAGGTTGTTGCCAATGGCTGTCCTATGGGCAAAATGGTTATAAAGAAATGGTGTGCTGGATGTAAGTATAAGAGCAACATAGAAGATTAGATTAATGCCCAGCAATGTAGAAGAATTATCAATCACCAAATATGAATTCTATGGCATGGTCATGACTGCTTTAACGGATCAAATATCTCATTTGATTCAAACATTAAATTCAGGAATCTCAATACTTATGGACTATTAAAATAGAAATTAATACTGAAAATCTCAAGCTTCCTAAACTAACTACTTCTTATATTACATTAAAAAAATGATAATAGCTAAAACAGGACTTGAGACAAATTTGTAGAGGGGAAAACAGTGTTTCGCAAATTTGTATACCATCTCTTGGGTCATTTCAAAATAAGTTCCATTGATCAAGTTTCTCTGGATTGCCAAACACGGGACTTGAGTCGAAAAAACCACAAATTTAAATACAAAACGCAGCTCATTTACAACCAATATCTTATATCACGCTATGCTGAAAAGAATAGCATCGCATCACAAGCCACAAAGTAGCCGGATGCACTCAGATTGCAGAAGAATTCAGAACAAGAAACTCTCCAGTTCTTCTACTCCAGCGATTAAATGGTTCAAACACCAAAAAAAAATTACTACGGCAAGAAAATTTTAGAATGCTTGATGTTTAGCTAAAAAGAAACTTTATCAAATCGACTTAGAAAAGATCACACTATTGACCTTTTGCTAAAAAAATATTTTTTTTGGAGGAAAAGTTTAAATATACATATATACAAAAGTAAAAAAGAAACCGCAGATTGAGCAAGAACTGAAGAAAGCTTCAACGCGCAGAAAGAGGCGTCGTGCTGTGGAAAAGGCAACCGACGAGACTTGGAGGAGACGAAGAACAGAAGAAAGGGGAAATCTTACTGCACGGTGGTCGCCGTCCGGGGAGCGGGAAGATGCTGGCGATCGGAAGCGAACACCCAATTTGAGAAGTAGTCGGCGGACGAGTTTGAGACCTCGACAAGTCGGTGTAAAAAGTTTATAGGGGATCGGGGATTTGGGCGTCTCGGCATTTTGCGCTGTTTGGGAAAAATATTTATTTAAGGAAAAATGTTTTTTTTAAGTTTGTTCTTTAATTGATAAAAAAACTGGCTACAAAATATTGAAGAAAAACATTTTTTAGGAAGATTTGCATCGAGCAAACTGTCTCAACTAATTAATGATTAATTAATACTTTTAATTGACTTGACTAGCCGCAAATTATCTTTTTATCATTTGAGTAACTTTATAGTTATACTTTAATTATATTATTTAATTTTATAAGATGGATTAGTAATTGATGTTGCAAAAGGTATGTAAAGAGTAAAAAAATTGTGATTTTCATATTAGTAAAATAATAAAAAAATAAGTGTGATAACTATTAAATTTTATGATGATTATGATAACAATTAAATTTATTGTATAAATAATAAAAAAATTAATAATACGAGGACTATGATAGCAATTGAATTTATTGTATAAACAAATTATTAGATTATCTAATTGTAAAAGCTAAGTGCTGGAGTTAGGATTTTTTCGGTGATTTCGCCTCTATTATTAACTAATTGGATAATAAAGTTAACGTGATCATCTCATTTTTCACTTTCTCGACTTGAACATGTTCCGAGAAATAGATAATTTTTTCTACAATATTTTTTCCAATACTATACATTTTTTATTTTTAATTTAAATCGAATAAATAAAATTGAAAACAATAAAATCTAATAAGAGCAAGACCTATGCCATTAAGTATAAAGAAAACATGTTAATGGAAAATTAATTTTTGCAAAATATATTATCATAAAAAGTAGTATAACTAAGCAAAAACATTAGAAAAGATTGAAATTATCTCGTGCAAATTGTATTCATGAATTATAATAAGACAAGAAAAAAAAAGAGAGTAATCAATTATAGCTTTCACAGAAACACTACGATCAAAACAAATATGTTAAAACATCAAAAATAACATATATTTTTTTTAAATACAATATATATCTAGAATTTAAGGGGCTAGAGATAAAGAAACCAAGAACACCACAGTAGGATGGATGACAAGAGAAGAAAATTAAAAATATAATATATAAAAAACTATTTTAATAAATTAGAAGAAAAAATATAATATATAAAAGTATGTAAATGTGATATCTACAGAAAAGAAAATTGAAAGGCAAAAAAGCTAGTAGAATCCCACCCAAGGGCGGATTCATATATAGAGAATGAGGGGCCTGAGCCCCCTCTCTCTCAAGTTTCCTCTCAAATTTTTGATATATAAAGTATATATATATATATATACTAGTACTTGAAGTCAACAAATAAAATAAATATTATTTTGATTTACATCTAAATATTTTGAGTTTAAATCTTATTAATGTTATTTTGGCTCCACTCAATTTTTAATCGTTTGCTTCTATATATTCTCCCCCCCCCCCCCCCCACC
>LTAE01002255.1:0-40633 GCA_001647135.1 Pontederia paniculata | reverse complement strand
AATTTCGAGGTTGTGGGTTGCTATTCACTCGAGAGAGGCCTAGCAATTTAGGGTTAGATTTTATTGCATTTTCAAAGTAATTAATTTTGGGTCTAATGTTTTCACGTATTCCTAACTTTAATTATTTTCAAAGTAGTTAAGTCATCCGTTTCCGGAGTCTTATATATTTAAATCAATCCTTCTACCATTTAACATTTAGATAAGGTTATTGATTAATTTTGAAATATAACAGTGGTTAACAGATCTTTTATCTCTAACTAATCCAACCTAATTCACGTATCTATTTATCTTTTAATACTGAAATCTAATATTTTATCTTATCTTTTATCTTATCTTAATTCACTGAATATATTTTAAATCGGATTTCAAGATAAAATTTCATAATCTAGAATTCATCAATCCTCGTGGGTTCGACACTCTATTTATCACTTTATTACTTGTGCGACCAGTATACTTGTTGAGTATTTAGTGTGTGATTTTTCGCATCAAAAGGTATTCAAAAAACCTTACAGAGAAAGCATAATCCTTTTCTTCAAAGACTAGAATCTTCACTCCTAGCTGACCTGGAGACCACACTCATACAAGAGGAATTGCTATGGTTCCAAAAGGCTCGATGCCAATGGGTCCAATTCGGCAACAAAAATACAAAATACTTTAACACTTGTGCGGTCATCAAACGGAAGTGAATTCAAGTCAAGGAACTACTGAATCCAACAGGGGAGTGGATTGATAACCCATAAGTGCTTAAGCATATGGCATTAGACCATTTCAAGAAACTATATGCAGACAGCCCGAGCACCCCACTGCGCGAACTTCCTAGAAACTTCCCTCGAGTGGAGGAATCCAAACTTACTGGCACAGGCAGACGACCAACTCCACAAGAACTCAAACATGCGATGTTTATCATGGCACCTTTTAAGGCTCCCGGTCCCGACGAGTTTCAAGCAACCTTCTATCAACATAATTGGAATACAGTAGGAGGCTCAATTGTGGAGTTTGCGACGAAGGCTTTTGAAAATGTAGAGTATATACAAGTTGTCAATAACACACACACATCGTGCTGATACCCAAGAAGGACAATCCTGAATCTTTAAATGATTTCAGGCCAATTAGCCTATGCAACATATCATACAAGCTCGTCACTAAATTCATTTCCTTGCGCCTAAAACATATCTTGCAGAATCTGATCGGACCACACCAAGTAAGCTTCATCCATGAAAGATCAATCCACGAAAACATAGTGATAGCTCAAGAAATGGTGCACACAATGAGTAGTATGCAAGGTAGATCCCAATTCCTCTCAACAAAGGTGGATCTGGAGAAGGCGTTCGACAAACTCAACTGGAATTTTATTGAAGATACTTTGGGAGCAATCGGCCTCCTGGATAACCTCAAAGCCTTAATCATGTCCTGCATATCTTCGGCACTGATGTGAGTCCTCTGGAATGACAATGAAACATAAGCTTTCACACCAAGAAGAGGCATTCGACAGGGTTGTCCCCTCTCACCTTACATATTCGTTCTATGTGTGGAACGATTAGCGCACCTTATACAAGAGGCCACAAACAACGGTGCCTGAAGGCAATGAAAGCAGGTACAAATGGCCCTCCAATTTCACACCTATTCTTTGCAGATGACATTTTACTTTTCGCAGAAGCATTGCCGAGTCAACTAGGAAATATTTAAAACATTCTTAAGAGGTTCTCTAAAGCTTCAGGTCAAAGCATAAACACACAAAAAACCAGCATTTTCTTCTCACGAACAGTATCACAAGAAAGCAAAAATCAGCTCCTCATAATCTGTGGCTTTCGCGAGGCAGAGTCCTTAGGGAAATACCTAGGAGTTCCCATAGTGCATGGTCGCTTCCGCAAGGCTCACTTCCAAAGCATCATAGAAAGAATGAGGATGAAGGTTGTAGGCTGGGCAACATCAACACTGTCCATGGCGGGGAGGACAACCTTAATTCAATCCTCACTCCAATCAATGCCAAGCCATTTGATGCACACCATGCTCATTCCAAAAGGTATCATCAACAACATGGAAAGAATGCAACGAGCCTTCCTCTGGGGCCACTCTAGCAACACGAGGAAAATCCATCTAATAGCTTGGAATTCGATCACGCAACCAAAAATGAATGGAGGTCTAGGCTTGCGGAACATGGAAACCCTTAACACATGCTTGGTTGTGAAGCTTGGTTGGTCACTATTCAGGAACCCTGAAGCCCTATGGGTGAGAGTTCTAAAAGGCAAATATGCACAAAAGATAGGTCCGAGTTTAGGGCTCCATCACGCTCAGGGTGACTCATGGCTGTGGAGAGGAATCCAACAAGCATGGAATTGAGTATCCAGAGGGGCCCGCTGGAACGTTGGCTCAGGTCACCAAGCACTCTTCTGGAGTGAGCCTTGGTCCACATAACTAAATATAATCGTTGAACATGCCCTGACCACTATAGACACCTCTCCAAGACCCGCAATGGTCTCATCCATGGTCACAATTTCAGGTGAATGGGACTGGGCAAGGATATCCAACTTCATGACGGAGGAGCAACTCTCTATATTGGCCACGATTGAGCCTCCAAACCCTGCTGAAAGGCCTGACTCCTTATATTGGCCTTTGGAGGCAACTAGAATATATAGTGTTAGATCTGCCTATAATAGCCTAACAGAAGCCTCATGGAACCAAAGAATCAGCTCCTGGCGTTGCATCTGGCGATGGCAAGGGCCCCAGCGTGTGTGACGCTTCTTATGGCTGGTCTCGCACAACAAATTACTCACGAACACCCAAAGACAAAGAAGGTCACTAAATGGAAGTGATGAATGCCCCCTCTACCACAACTCATCTGAAACAACTTTACATGCATTAAGAGATTGCACCGCTGCCAAAGAGGTCTGGTCTACCATGGTACCAAGATTCATGAAGGAAAAGTTCTTCACATCCTCTTTAAACGATTGGTTAACCTACAACCTCCAAGTTGGAGCGAGAAGGGAAGGAGATATCAATTGGAACATAGTCTTTGGCTCAACCTGCTGGTGGCTATGGAAATGGAGATGCAGTGCTATTTTCGATCTACAATTCCATCAGCCACGAAACAAGGTTCATTTTATCCTCCAAGCCGCAGAGTCTTTCGAGCTAGCACTTCTGTGGACGCGTAGATTAAAGACTCCAGAAGGCCAAGAGTCACAATTAGCTTGGAATCCACTAGAGGAAGGCTGGGTCAAGTGCAACATCGATGCCTGCTATCGCAACCCACATAATCAACAACCTTTTGCAAGTGCGGGAGTTCTAATTAGAGATGCACACGGAGATTGGAAATCAGGCTCACTAGGCAAAGTCAAGGCACTCTCAAGTCTAGAGGCGGAGTTGATAGCGATACGTCAGGGCCTAAACTTAATCCTCAAGAATGGTCATAAGCACTCTATAATTGAATCAGACTCACAGGAAGCGATCAGCCTATTGCGAAACAACACACAAGTAAGCCCTCACTTACAGGACTTGGTTGACAGCATCCAAGATGATCTCCGACATAGGGTGCACAATGGAGACATCAAGCTTCACAATATTCCAAGGGAAGCAACACACCAGTGCAGATTGGCTTGCCAACCTTGCACAAATTGAAGGCCCAATAGTCCGCGAACTTGTCTCACCGCCGGCCGGCCTTGGATGTTTCTTGTTTGGCGACATAGTTGGCATCAATGTACCCAGTTTCATCCTTTAACTTTTCACTGCAATTTAAGCTTTTGCCTCACTTATTTACCGAAAAAAAATATTATACCTGGAATAGATATAGTTATATTTAATTTTTATTTCAGTTTGTATTTGATTAAGAAACAAAGAATTTTGTGAGTTATTTTAATATGTATTTGGTTGAATATGAGAATAGATAAGTATAAATTATACATTTTTATTTATAAAATATTGAAAAACTAAAATAATTTTTTAATTTGGTTTTATGATGAGTTTGTTAAACATACAATTACAAATAAAATATATTTTTTTATATTTTCTCAATCGTACAATTTATAAATGTCGTTTATTATATTTATTATTTCTATTAGATACTAAGAATTAGAACTTTAAATCAAATGCATTATTTTTTGTTTTAATTATATTTACTCAATATTACACATTTTATATGGTTTTTATTAACTTTTTTTTATATAAAATAGGTTGACTTTTCTATTTAAATATTTAACTCATTAACGATTTATATTAAATATTTATTTTTATATATGTTTGATTTGTTCAAATTTATTTTTTATTAGATATTAGATTTGTTATTTTTTATTAAATATTTAATTTATTAACACTTGTACCCAATTTGTGTATAATTTAATATTTGTCTTTTACCAAGTATAGCTTTTGGCAATATTTGTACCCAAGTTGAGTATAAATTTGTTTAAATGACAAAATTATCTTCTACAAGACTTGAGTATAACTTTGAATGTTTGGAGTATAAATTAAGGAATACCCGAACCAAATGCAACCTTAAGATATTTTCTATTTTCTCAACAGAAGGAGCCCGCTGAATAGAACTGCTATGTAGCTATAATCCGACGATGCCCATCGTTTATATAGATATTGGAGTTCTATTCGGGCCTTAGTTTTCGACAAGACTCATTCCTACCATATCGATAAAGTTTAAAAGAAGATTTGAGATAAAATTATTTTATCTTTTTTAAATAGAGATTAATTAAATTGTAGTAAAAGAAACGATTCTACACCCTATATTCACATAGTGGTTTTCTCCTTACATGAGGGATCACATAAGTTTAAAAAGATAAGAAGATGTAAATGTAGGATGCCATTAAATAAGATGCAGCCAACCAAAGTTTTACACACACATATTTTAGGTAAAAACTTTTATGTTATTCTTCTAAAACATGAAAAGTCAACTACTTTCTCAAGATTTATTTTTCTTCCTCTATAAATTTGAACTATTCATGAATGAAGTTTCCAATGATTATCAAATGGAAACAATCTAACTAGAATTTTACTCAGACAGCGGCTCTTGCAAAACCCAAAGGATGCCAAGACCCCACAATCAACAAAAAAACCGAATAAAGAAACAGGAAAATTTTGTCTATAATTTATTTTTCTTTTGAGATCATATTCAGAGAAGGCTATTAGATGCGCTAGTAAGGAGGATAGAACAAACAATTTTGAGTCTGATTAAAAGAGGGAGAGAGAGACCAAGACGAACAATTGATGAGCTATAGATCTATTAGCGAATAATATACTTAAAAAATTGGTTACTGATAAAGCGCAATGACGTCGTATGATCTATATAGCCGACTTCATCTAGTGAGATAAAGTTTTGTTGTTGTTATTTGTTTCTCAGGAAAAAAAGGGTATAAAATGTACTTTGGTAACAAAGCATTTCGGTCATTAATCCTGTGCAGACTTGCGTTTAATGTCATAGTTTTTGAATTGCTTGTCGTTGAGGAAACTTCCTCCTCCAGGAAGCTCTTTTCCATTTTGAGCGAATGCTAATTGATAAATTAGTACCAATATTCTCCTTTCAGGAAAAAGAACATAGTACCACCAAAACACCAATAGCTGTGGCCAACCCTTTTTTCTGCTAAAATTTCTCAGTCAAAGAAGCAACAACAGGCAGGCATCATCCACTGTGGACACAACCAAACAATGCTGGACTGACACTTATAGTTACAGAAACAATGGTACACTCCACCTACTTTACTCCTCAACAAACTACTATTAGTAATTAAATTTCGAAAAATATATTTATTAATAGAATATATGATGTTCAACAATTTCATCTTTCAATTTGCAGCCAAAGTATATTGCATGGAAAACAAATGATGATAACAAGCTCTAATCATAATGCGGTTTGTTTTGGCTTATCCAAGAAAATGGCCAATTTCCTTGGACCAGTTTGGCAAATTGTGGACATGTCCAAACGTTAATTTCTCTTTAATTGTGGACATGTTCATGAGAAATAAAGTTTGGCACAAGGTTTTCCAAAATTGGATGGAAATACATTTTGAAATAATTTTTCTATAGTAATTTTTTTTTAAAAAAAGGAGTTTCTTGTACATTTTCAAGGACGACGTCGGCTAGGGAGCCTTGCGCCGCCCCTCCCCAAATTTTGTAATTATTAGCTAATATATGTATTATTAGAAGAATTTCTTTTAAGTACATAAATTTATATTTTTTTAAACAAATACAAATTTTATATATGAATTGCCCGAGAGCGGACCCACACGTGTGTGGGAGTGGAGGAGGATTCGACCTTCCAACTTTTCACTCTATAAATTATATATATCAGTGTTATTAAAACCGGACCGGACCGGCCGGTTCAACCGGTTCAACCACGAACCGGTATTTGATCCGGTCCGGTTTTAGTGTAAAAACAGAGATGATGTCGAGGCTAAAAACCGATCGAATCGGAAAAAACCGGCGAACCGACGAACCGGTCAAAAAATCGGTTCAATGGTATATTTAAAAAAAAATCAAATTAAAGTGAAAATCTGTATAAAAATAGAAAGAATATTTTTTGCAAAAGGAAAGTAATTGAAACTAATTAGGAAATACAAAATTAGAAATCAGAAAATTATGGAAGGAAAATAAATAAGGAAAAAAATGGAAACTAGAAATAGGAAAGGTACAATAATAAATGAAAGATAAATAAAATAATAGGAAAGTTATCAACAAATTGAATTAAAATAATCTAACATGACTTATTAGTATAATACTAATAATATTAGTCATCATTATTTTCACGTAAGCAATTTGTAGAAGGAACCTAATTGGCAAAAAAAATTTAAAATATGAAATAAATGAGATGAGTAGATAAGGAAAAAGGAAAAAAAACATAAGACATGAAAATAAAATACTTCCAAGTAAAATAAAAAGAAAGTTAATAATAATTTGGGTCAAATAATTAATATAATATTATTAGTGTTATATAAATAATTATATATCAAACATTATAATTTTTTTGTAATCATTATTTTTTAAAATATAATAAATAATTAAAAAAATGGTTCAACTCAAATCAAGATGAAAACACATTGTAAGAAGTGGAAGGAATTAAAATAAAAAAGAAAAATTGAAACACTAGAAAAAATGAAAAGATAAAAATAAAATGAATATAGGAAATTATTTGATAGGAAAAATTAAAAAAAGGAGGTGAAAAGAAATTAGAATAAAGTGAAATAAAAATAAAAGTGATTCAAAGTAAACTAAATTAATATGGCATCATTATTATTATTATAAAATAATAAATAAACAAATATTCATATATCAATCATCATCATTAATAACCATACAATAAATACTAGTTTATATTACATCTAATTTTTAGTAGGTATTATTATATTTTTATATATTATATAGCATTAATAGTATTATATATATTATAAATTATTATAAATATTATTATTTTAATAAAATCCGGTTCAATCCGGTTGAACCCGATCCAATCGATCCAACCGCGACCCAGTTGGACGTCCGATTCGATCTCCGGTCAGGTTTTGAAAACATTGATATATATATATATATATATACACGTATACTTATATACTAATAATTATAATTAATAAATAAAATAAATATTTAAAAAATAATATAATTATCTAATTATTTCAGTAGGTGGCTTTTACTAAAATTTTAAAAAAAATAAAATTTTACTAATATTTTTTTAATAAATTTTTTTATATATTTTAATCTTCTTCAATATTTAGTAATTTATATTATATATTTTTATCTCCCTAACTTTTATTTTTGGATCCGTTTCTCCTCTCTTAATTCACTATTGTCCATTTTTGTGTTAACTAATGCAAAAAAGTTATTAGAAACCTAAAATAAAAATAAGTTATTATATCTTTTATTTTCAATATTTAAAATTTAAAATTATAATTATTTATAGTTTTGATTCATGCGCTACAATTTCAGTTATATATATTTTTTAAATTAGGTAAGTATTTGATAACGATTCTTAGAGCTACTTTGGTTTAATGGATTTTTAATTTCTCCGAAGCCAGAATTTGAAAGTGCTACTAACAAAAGTTTATTTCCAACATTTTAATCTGATAATATTTGTTGAGAAAATAAAAAATAGAAAGAAAAAAGATAATAAAAAATACGAACAATGATTATTATTATTATTATTATTATTTCAAAATTACTGTTTCTAAAATTATATATATGTGACGGAGTTAAAAAATAAAGTTGAAATGATACATATATTATCTCCAACATCATAATTATTAAAATTAAACACAGTATTTAATCAAGAAATAATTATGAAATCACCTTTTTCTCTTTCCAAATCTGAAAAAAACAATATTTTGGCATTTTCTTCTCCTCGTTCGACTGGCTTGGTTTTTGCCTTGTAGAGGAAAAGAAGGTGTGGGGAAAACTCAAGCGAGAGGAACATGGAGAAGAAGATGATGAGGAAGAGGAAGGCTGCCGATGGGAACACTTCCTTGCTTGAATCATGGAGGCCTTTCCTTGCTGCGCGCGAGGAGATGAAGCGGCAGCTGACATGCTCTGTTTGGTAATCTCTTCAGTGCTTCTTTTAGTTTTCCTTCTTGGTGGCTGTTCGCTTTCTTGGACCTTTCGTGTGCATTTGCTTTCTTGTCTGCTGGTTTCTGTTTGATTCTTCTTGCCGCTGTGGAAACCAGTTCGATTTGTTTCATAACTCCGATTACATAGAGGATTAAGGCCATCCGAAGATTCTGTTTTGACAAAGACGAAAGCAAAACCAGAAGTAAAGAACGTTATCGAAGAATTTTTCGTGTTCAGTTTTTTGTGTAGTTGTTAAGCAAGATCTTCTCATACTACTGAAGCAAACTTTCCTATAGGCAACTGTAAATTTTATCTCTTGAGTGTATCTTATCCGGTTTGCTTTGTTGTTATTAAATCTATTCACCACTGCATTTCTTGTTTCTTGCAGTGATGATTTGCTGAAGAGGTCCACATTGTTGCCCTGCGGTCATATCGTCTGCAGGTTACATTCTGCTCCTTGTCTTCCAGAAGCTTAAATCTGTCAAACGAAAACTTGGCGTCGATAACATTGATACTTTACCATATTCAGTGCTTGTATCACCCCTTCGACTGGGCAAGGCGGCGTTTGTCCTTCTTGCAAGTTTGGCTTCTCTTTCAAAGGTGCATCTTGAACACGGTACAACATCCTTAATTTTTATGCTGAAGTCTATCAACACTTTTGAGCTTTGATGATCCATGGCAGATATAAAACCTGTTGTGCACATGGACAGAGTTGTAAGCCTGTTTGGCAGGATGGCCGCTTCTATTCCAGATACACTGCATAAAAAATGCATTATTCAAGCATTCCATAATGATGAAGAGAACTTGTGCACTGTTGAACAAGGGGTTGACAGTGTATGTTTCCTTTCCCTTTGCCTTAGAGACCCTTTAGCAACTCTGTCATTTTTGGGTCGTTTCACGTTTTAACTTGTGTATCCTTGAACTTTTAACCTTTAGAGTCACTTTCAGTGTTTGTCCTCAAGTCATCTGCAATGTTTGTTGAAGCTGAAACATATATATGCCAAAAATAACAGGAGTCATCTCAAAGATCAGACTCTTTGACAACTGGGAATAATAGGCATTCTAAGATACCAGGTAATGACATAGCCAAGGAGTGTGATTCGCAACATACACATGGTGTTGAGGAATTTAAGAAGCCCAAGGGACACCTTGATATGAAGTCAGTGATTAAGCCTCGATTCATCTTCGGCGACGAATGTGTGTTTTGCCATTCCTTCAGAAGCACCGAGGTGATTTGTCATCCTAAAGATAAATTACTTTTTCTCATTTTCCTCAAGTAGTGATTTTTATGCCGCCTGTTTTCGTATCTCGTAGCTACTCTGTCTGATCATGTGCTGTCGCATACTGCATCTTTCTATCTTTAATAATTCTTATGTACTATATGATTGTTTCTAGGCCTCCGGTCCATTGATGTGTTACATTGACGGAAAACTGGTGTCTTGCAGCAAAAGTGTCGCTTCACATGCTATTTTTGTTCATCGGAAATGTGCTCTGTGGTAGGATATTCTGCATAATGAATCCTGTACTTTTGATTCTTTCAGGCCGTAGCTTTGAACCCACAGCAATTATTAGTAATAGTTTGAGGAAAACTGGTACAGAGCACACTGCTGTTTACCCTTTGTTGAGCATTATTTTTTACCATCTAATTAATCATAATCAAATGCATCATTTAATTGATCAAAGTGCATGGTAATCCGATGGTCCAAACTATTATATAAGTATACCAAAAAAAAATCAAACCCATCAATGAGTTAAATAAAAAGTCTTAACAATAATTATTGAATGATCTGACCATCACGATCAACTCATGTTTAATTCATAAGACAAATGAATGCATTGACATTGATTTAATCGGACAAGCAATGAAAAGTGGCGCTCTACAATAGGTGTAGATGGAAGTGTTTTACACCCAATTATCCTGTAATATATTTTCAGAAAGATTGTTTATTTTAATTCAACATTTTTCAGTCTTGTTAAATCCATTAATTTTTGCTAGTTAGTTGGATGTTTGAGATGAGTGAAGTTAATTTGAAAAGTAAAATAAATGAATGGTTTATTTCTATTAAGTTACTTCTCGTGTGTCTAACAGAGGTAAAGCAATATAATGTATGATATCCCAACAGTTCAGATTCTAGTATCATGCATCATTATGGTTTCTGCCATTGTTCTTGGTTGTCATCTTTTACACATTTTATCATTTATAATGCTAGTTATTTTCCATTTTTTTTATGATAACCTCTCTGTGAACATAGGGCTACTACGGTATATCGTGAAGGTGAAACCGTCAGAAACTTGGAGATAGAAATTCAAAAATCTTCAAAGTACATTTGCAGCAAGTGCGGAATGAATGGTGCTGCTCTTGGTTGTTATTCCCGGATATGCAAGAGAATCTTCCATGTTCCATGTGCTGTTGCAATTCCAGGGTGTCGATGGGACTGTGTGAGCTTCTACTTTATCCTTTTATTGTTTGTTGTCTAGACACCTATGACTTTACACATTGTAAAACAATTCAGGAGAATTTGTGCGTGCTTTGTCCGTCACATGTTTCAGAACATTTGCCGTGTGAAGTAACTGTTTCCCAGAAGAAGATAGAAGATGAGGATTCATGTTCGGTTGAAATTCCGTATGTTTTCATTTGCTTGGACTATATATCATTGCTTATGTCTAATCTTCATAAAGGGTCATTTAATCACGAAGCTGTTCTTATGTGATAAAAAAAGGTTAACTGAATATATTGTACTTTTCCTTGACAGGGGACATCCTGGTTGTTCAGGGAAACTAATAGCTGAAGGCATGAGTTATAAATCTAAAGAATTGGCTCGACCTAAATCAGAAAAAACTTTTCTTGGATCTGATTTGCTGGGGATAAAAAAGGTTCCACCAGCTAAAAGCTTGCAAAACATTTTTTGGTTTTATCAACGTCATTGTTTGACACTAGATTTATCTGTCATTTTTTGGTTATTGGCTTCTGAAACTTTGATTCCCTTTGCTTTAACTAAAACCTGCTTTTACAGGAATTGTTGCTTGAGTTTGTGGCTTGGATTGACGAAGCAATTACTGAAAGATGGATGGAAAGTGTTACCCATGTCATAGCAGATACGGATAAAAATGGTGCTTGCAAAAGAACACAGGAAGTCCTAATGGCTATCCTCACAGGCAAATGGATTCTTAAAACAGATTGTAAGATTTGATCAAACAACAAATCTATGTGCGCCCAAATTATCAGTTATCTAAGTCATCATAGTTTTGAAGCATTGGCTTAAAGATAAGTTTTTTGTCTCAGAAATAGAGTAGATATGTGTGTTTTTCATCTGATACTTGATCAGACAGATGCACTGAAGTACCATGTGTTTGATGAGGCTCATGTCCTGTTATTTTAGATTGACTAGTCATTTCATTTTATCATCCTCATAAGCCATTAACAGGGATTGATGCCTGCCTGGATGCTGGACAACTAGTTCCCGAGGAGCCATACGAAGTCTGCCTTGATGTACGTGGTTTCAGAGATGGTCCCAGAAGAGGAAGACTCAGAGCAATAGAGAAGGTGTCTCCATCTTGTTCAATCCTTTGCCACTGTTCTTGTCAGTAGATTGGTTTGCATAACAACATTGATGCATAATGTATGGGCGTCGAACACGTAATTAAAGCATGCCTGTTTATCTATGTCATATGATTCAAACGCCAAAAGTGCAGTCACTATTGGCTTTTTATATATTGAGTTCTTGATAATGTGCTTGTAATTTGGCCTTCTCTTGTGTTCAGGCACCAAAATTGTTCTTGGGGTTGTGCTTCTATTTCAGTGAACATTTCACTCTTTCATACAAACAGTCACTTGAAGAACTTGCTGTGACTGCCGGTGGTAAAGTGTTGAAAGAAGTTCCATCAATGCCAAGGCAATTGGATTTTAAACAATCGGCTGTGTATTTCGTGTACAACGAAGATCCTCCGAAAGAAATGAGTTCAAAGGTGGAGGTGGCAGATGAGAGACGCCAAGAAGTTATAGAGGTAGTACTCAATATTGGTGCTCAACATGTAGGGCATATAAGTTTTTTGGATGCTATTGCTGATTCTAATATCCAACATTTGAATGATGCAAAATAGAGGTTAACGTATATAAGTAGAAACTGGACTGTCTTTCTTTCTTTAATGAACAAAATGTGAGTGGAAATTGTTTCAACTTTGGTTGGATGAGGCTTGAACTTTTTTTATGCAAGCAGCCATTTTTGTTTGATCTCCAAGTTTGCTTGCATAGGTGAAATCTTTGGTATAAAGAAGTAAACAGAGTTGCATTTTTTTGGCAAATTTAGGTAGAAAACTCTTGATTGTTGCATTTGATCTTTTAGGAAGGCAACTTTACCTTCAGAAAGAAATATATGCCTTTCAATAATTGTATCTGGACTGCTTAACATTTTTTAGGACTATAGATGAATGATTGAATTTTCTTTGAAAATTTGTATAAAAGGCTTTGTGCCCTAATTTGTACATGAATTACGGGATCTTACTGTTGGATTCCATTTTGCTTGCATCATTATTTCATTTGTCTTGAAAGTGAAAATACGAATGAAATCTGCCGGTCTCTGACAATGCAGTAAATTCTTTGATCACTAGAATGTATTATTCAAATCATTTCGATAATTTATTTTTCTTAGTTTACGTTTTTTTCTAATTTCCCATGAAAGATAATGCACTATAGATAATTTTCTTTAACGAACTAACATAAAACCTTTTGTAGAGAAAATAAATGAATCAGAATGAGTACCTTGTCTGAATTTGAAATGATGTATATTTATATTAATAAAATTAAATTTTATTAAACAAACACTCTTTTTTGTATTAATATGATATTCAGAGGTCTATCAAGTCTTGATTATTAATACATTTTTGGATTTTATCTTTTAAACCCTAAACCCTGATATCTACCTGTTCAAAATGAAAAGAATGAGAATGGTAATCATATTGGAATGTCTCCCATTATGAGCACGTCACAAGTGCCAATCACACGCCGGCCGGCCATCTTTAGGTTGTAGGCACCAGAAGAAATTTAGGTCGGCGCCTACTAAGTCAAATAAACAATGCAGGCCTTTGAGGCACTTTGTGCAAAATTGCAGGACTCCACCACTCCAACTCTTCAAGCAGCAATTCTGATATGCTTATAAATTTAAAGTTTGCCTACCACATTGGACCAACAACCAAGTGAATTATTTAAAAACTATCCCTTTATTTTTCTAATACTATGTAACGATTTTGGAGTTCGAATAATTTAAAGTTGTGCTTTTCTTAATAATTCTCGAGTTAATTTTTTTTACAAGTATAGTTAATTTCACATCTAACGATCAACTTTAAAAGTATTATCGTCCTCCGAGCTACAATTATTGACACTTTTTTTTCCTTTTGACATTCTCTTTGCGTTTCTCAAAAAAAAAGTTTTAAGGACAATATATTGATAAGAATACAAATATATATATATATATAATCAATTTAGTTATACTTTTTTATCTTTACATTATAACAGTTTTAGTCAAGTATTATCAGAACGTTTTTTATTACTAAACAATGAAAAGTTAAATAAATAATTTTAAATATTTGTCTTCAGACAAATAGAGCAAAATGATTCTACCTTATCCACTTTAGAAGGTAAATGGAAAGGGAGTATTCTGTGATATTTTCAAAATTGATAGCCGGATGTGGTAATTAGAGGAATGAATCCATAATTGTGTATATGTAAAACACAAACCTACATTCTTTTAATATTTATCTTGGTGTCCAAAAAAGTACTAACCTTGAAAAAAAAAACTTAGCCTCTGAGGACTTGAAAGTTAGAAATCTCTTCTTAGACAGCTCAAGTTTCTATATATATATATATATATATATATATATATATCGATGACAAAAGAAATCGTTACTTAGTATAAAGAAATTAAAATAAATCATGTCCAAGAAGCTGGTATATATCATCCTAAGTCCAATTTAACATTTCGATAAGGTAACTGTGAGATTTAATCCCCAATCAATCAGTTGATAGGTACTATGATGAGCCATTGACTACATTAACTGAACCACACACTTAAAGAATTACATCTTCAAGCACCATCTGATTCTAGTAATTCTTTACATATAGACATAATTAGTTCTTTAATGACAAATCTAATCCTCCTTAACATAAAACATGCATATCAGAAAAATATATATATAAAAAAAAAGATTCAAGACCATGGCAGAGCTTATTCATGGTACATGATCAGATAATTAAGTATCACAGGAAGATAATTCTCGGCTTTCTTTCTTCATCTGTATAGACAGCTTCTGTAAGGAGGCATCCAGTAATCTGGACCATTGTTCTCCCTGTGGGATGGAGGAATGCAGGAAACAGGAACCAAGCAGAGGCCCTTGCTCTTCAGATCAAGCATCAGCTCTATTTTCTCCTTCCTCTCCTGCAGCTCTCCCCATGAGTTGTGATCCTGAAGCAAGACAATATGAATCATATATATTGGTCATCTATTTGTGTTGTGATCAGTATATATACATATGATGATTGTTTCACCACATTTTAGAGTGCCTACCTTGCTAGCACTTGACTTCATATATGGGTCGCTGAGCAACTGCACGAGAGCAAGCAAAAAAGTTACACTAATATTAGTAATCTATATAAAGAAGCTTCTGTTCATCCCAGCCCTATAAAGAAACACCAGTTAATAGTATGTTAGGAATTTTCATGTGATATAATCTGATGGCTATTACCTGCACTTGCTCTTGTAGAATTTTAATGCAATTGATGGTTTCGAGCAACACTGAGGCAGTATCTGTCTGCATTCACCATAAACACAAGAAGCTCTTATATGCATGCATTAAATATATTTGCCGTTTGCACTTTGCAGTAAACTTTGTACCTTTCCAAAGGGTGAAACAAGTTGTTGTAGTGCTGTGATTTTATCTCCCAACTTCACTTTTGGTGCCTGCAACTGTACGTTTTCAAAGAACAAGATCTTTAATTCCTTCTCAAACCAGAAGACCCGAAAAGAAATGCCTTTTCTTTTCTCTTATTCTGAGTCACTGTTTTTTTCAATCGAAAGAACTCAATTGAGATGACAGTAACTTTCTCTCTCTTCTTAATGCAGATGTATATAGATTAATTTCTCTTCAACAAAGTAATTACCTTGATAGATGAAGCAGTAGATGCATCATGCTTGGGCTTCTTGAACGTCGTCTCTGAATTGTCTTCTGATCTCTTCTTTTTCCCTTCAGTCGTTCCACTTATTGCTCTCCCACTTCTACTTGTCTACAAGTACAACAAATATGCACTTCAGTTTGTACCACTAGCTCGTAACACTAGGATTTATTCTCTAGATCTCTAGATCATTATCTTATCGATAAACCTACATATATATATATAGAGAGTTGTGGTCTTACAGGTGAACTCTCATGTCCTTGCTTTTTGCCATCAGGCGAATCAAGGCTTTTTGGATGGGGCTTCGGGGATCGCAAATCCATGGAGGCAGGCTTGTTCAAGCAGCCACTAAAGGAGATCAAATCCGACAAGCTTCTCGTGTTGGACAAAGGGAGGTGGTCTGCTATTGCAGCAGCATAATACTTGCTGTCAAGTGCTGGAGCTGAAGTGCCAAGACCAGCATGCAGGCTGGTGCAACCACTACCAGGCGGGCGCAGGAAACTGGAAGGCAGCGGAGCTCCCATGTCATGTGGCTGTCTCTCCGTCTTCATGCCATTGACGTCGTAGCATGAGGCGTAGCTTCTAGGATTACTTCTTCCTCCAATCATCTCGCTCATCGGGTACGCCGGCGAAGTAGGAATGCTTGCATGCTTGACATGAGAAATATTGTTGGAGGTCGAGTACTGAGCCATGGAATGATCGGTGAGCGAGACGCTGCATGCTGACGGCGCCAGATGGGGTTCGAGCTGCGCGTTCGGAAGAGCGATGGACCAGTTGCCGATCAAATCCGATAAATTAGTTGTCCGCAGCCCTTCGGGCTCCATCACGCTTCCATTGTAGCTGCTGCTGCTGCTCAACTGTTTCAAGCTGTCGATGGATGAAGTGTTATTGGTGAACTCCCAGCTGCTGTCCATTCTCTTCAGGTAATCACAGGCTGGTTCGAGCATCTCTCTCGTCAAGCTTCGCGAGGTCAGGACTTCCAGGAAGTTCTCTCCATTTTCATGGTGGTTATGCAGTTGCATGTCTTCGCTGCTTCCGACACCACTGATCATGTATACATAAAAAATAGAACGCCTAAGATATCTTTTTGAAGTATATACTTAAGTAGTAATTCACTGCATGAGGTCCCAGATCATGAAAGTTCTCTTCATGATTACTGTTAGCTGAAGCTTGATTGCAGAATGATTAGTACTTGAAGACATGAAGGTACTTAAATGATTGCAGAGCAAAAAATAATAGGAAAATAAAGCCATGAAAATAGTTAAAATTTTATGATACTTCAGCTCATGAAAAACTTGAAGCTTATTAATATATATGCTAGCTACTAACTTTTTTTCTTTTTTTGGCTACTAAAGAGAGAGGAAGGGAGGGAGGGGAGAGAGAGAGATGCATGCATCCATGTAAGTATCTGATGGCATGTACCAAAATGGTGGTTTTATGTATCTAGTACAAGTATATATCATGGAGGCATATGTTGATAGATAGTACCTGTAAAAACTTATAACTCTTGCATGAAATACATCTACCAATTACTTACAACAGAACTTGGCTCCAGAGGTTGTTCTCCACCGGCTCGCCGGAGAGGTCCGCGGAGGAGGAGTCCATGCTGAGGCCGGAGTGGTTGGAGGCGCCATTGGCATTAATGGAGAGGTCTTCCTGATCGCCGGACGAGTTCGAGTGGTGGCCGGCGATGGCATGCGGCCACCGGGCGTTTATGCTGGCCCAGGAAGAGAGGGGGTTGTTGCCGCCGCCGGCGCCACTTGCATGGATATCCCACCAGTTGCCGCAGGCTGCTGCTACTGTGGAGGCCGAACTGGCGACAGACGCCTCGGAGCCTTCCTGCTGGGCCATGGCGGTACTGAGAGAGAGCGAGCGCGCGTGCGGACGTAGGGGGTGTGGGCGACTACTGGGAGCGGCTTTTGGCCGTGGGAGGGGTTTTGAAGGGTTATATGGAGGAAGGGGTGCAGCCGTTGGCGTGACATCAGGATTGGACATGCATGGTATTTTTTTAGAATATTAAGATGAGTAGAGAGGGCTCAAGGGGACAAGAAGGAATGCTGAGTCCTTGTGTTCCTTCCACTAAGAGCTTGTGGGCAATTATTATATGATGGCCAAAGGCCTAATGGGTCCCTTGGATGGGGGTAATGTATTATTCTTTTTTTTTTGGAGTTCACTTTAATTTCTTAAGATGAAACGTTTCCTCATCCTACATAATTGCAGGTGTTCACTTCCTTGCATCCATGATGTAGATTGAGTGGAAACTACAAATGGAGGAGGATCAAAACCAACAACTGGTTAATTCAGTTAGTTTTTGAATCTCAGATTAAGGTGATGAATAAGTCTGAGTTCGAATTTTGAAGTCATCAACAAAGTAAGTCTCGCTCTTACCTCCGGAACTTTTTACAATGGAGGATCAAAAGAAAATTTTCTTTTACCTTTTTTTTTTCTTCTTTTCTTATATATAGTTAAATCTAAAGGATAGCTTTCATATATTGAGAGAATTAGCCTTAATGGAGTTCACTTGGAGCTACTATTTATGATTAATTAATATACATGGTCTTGTGCGGCATGCTGCAGACTTTCAAATGGAGGATAACACTGCCTAAATTGTTTTGATAAACCCTATTTTAGAAAAAGCAATGAATAGGAAATGTAGAAGTTTAATGTAAAAATGTTAATAAGAGAAAAAAAAAAGTAAACTGAAATTTAGTGCAATACATGCGGGGTTTTTAATTAGTGAATAATTAATATTTGTTTTCCAAACAAGTAGTTTTACGCTTGGTTGATAGTTGATAGATCTCATTACATCATGATGATCAAAATAAGAATATATAAACAACTGTTTTCAGAATAGAAATGAGAAAACAACAAGTCAAAATGCTGACTTATTATGCTTTCTCTAGACAAGAGACATGCAAGTTTGGAAAATTATATATACAGAGACAGCTCTATGTTATATGACATCTTGCATGCGACTTAACTATGATATTAAGATAATGATGAATTATACTACTTTCATGATCATAATGATTAGGTTTGCAATCTAAATCATAGGATGTTGCAATATGTTGTACGCAATGAAGAATTTTAGGACTTCCAAAACAGCAAATGACATGGCTTTGAGATCGATTGTTAATAATGATTATTCCTAGTACCAGCTCCAAGTAAAGTTGGAAATAGACTTCTATACATGTTGATGTTAGTGGTGTATAATTCATGCATGGGGGTTCGTCCATATATATAAGATTTAATTAGTACCTAGGATATGGTTATTGACTCTTCCTACTGACAGAAAGTTTTCACTTGCGAATTGAGATACAAATAAACATAATTAGCTTACGATTTTTTTTTTGCCTTCATATCTCTGAACATAATTGAAAATTCAGATATGTTAAGCAGCTTGTTTAAATAAAAAAATGAAAAATGATTGGTGTATTCAAATCTCTTATATTACATTTGATGTTAATGCATGTTCATGCATGATGCCGACATCAAGTTGACCATAAAACATGCACCCTTATAGCATGAATTGCCATTTACCTTTGAGACGAGGCAAAGGCTCGTGGGAATAATCAAACGTGGGGGAATACGTAAATATTTGGTTAGAATATTCTTTGCTTTTAGTTTACTTTTAGGAGGGAAAAGAAAACTACCACTAAATGCTTCGAGACAATAATTTTTTTATCTGATATGTTTATCTTTTTCTTAAACATGTTTCATATGAATAAAAAAACGAGGCAAAATTAATTTGGTGAGCACATATTTCAGTTTACATTTAAGAGGAAAAAATTAACTTTATTACTTTTTTGTTTAAAAAATATTATTCGAGGAGGAAGAGAGGGATACATACAGATCTAAAATGTGTGTGCCGGGCAAATGTGTAAGTGTAAGTTTATGCGTAATCCTAAGAGCAAAAAGTAATGTGCACGAAATGATGAGTAAATATCAAACTTTATTATCTTTAATGTAAGCATACACAATATATCAACACTATAAACCTTGCTTATATATAATTATGGATGAGCAGCAGCTTATACTGTTTTGGAGAGATGTGGGACTTTCGATTGAGGGGTGTAATTGGTTGAGGAAACAAAGTAGGAGAGATGGATAAACTAAAGTCAAGCTTGGTGTGGGTGGTTTTGTTGGTGGCATTATGAAGTTTCAAGGATGCAATTGATTGTTCTCGTTCTTGCTTCCATAATATATATATATATATATATATATATAAAAGGCATATTAGTGTGCATTCACAAATTATGTATGCACCGTGCATGCACACATTATGAACCTTTGGATTAGTATCACTTTCAATCTGATGGTCTAAAACATAAATAATTTCTACCGTCAGATTAAAATGATACGAATCCAAAAGTCGATAGTATATGTATGCACGGTGCATACACAACTTTTGTATGCACACTAATATTTCTATATATATATATATAATGTTTATGGTTTCTTTCCTTTTTCATGCAAAGAAGAAAAAAAAATCTCCGGCATGCTCAAATAAAATGATGCAATGCATATGCGCGTATGAAGTGGTAAAACAAAAAGAGGGCTATCCGGATCTCTACACAGGGATTGATTGTTGATCGCCACTTTTTAGCTGGAAAGGGTGCAGCAGACGCATTGGCGATGGACTACAGCCAATGCTGCATGTCCATACCTGCTTCTACCTTGTATACTTGCAAGAGTATTGTCTCTCAAGTATTCTCTATACTAGTGAAATAAGTTGAGCAAAACTATTCTTTGAAACATTTGGTTCTAAGGATTAATTTGGTTTGATGTAATTTAAAACTCTAAATAATAAATGATTGTAGTAAAAATTTATATAATGATTTATATTTACATGAGTTATCTTTTCGTTATTTAGATAAATTAAAATAATTGGGAAGCGAATTCATGTGTTTGGTTGATTTGAGATGTGTTATAAGTGATTAATTTTATTTATTAGAAACTAATTATTTTTTATGTGAATATATATATATATATATATATATATATATATAATTTCTCATACTTATTAACTTTATAGTTAATTAGTTTATTATTTCATTATTTTATTCATTTCATTTATTATTATTATCTTTTTATTTTATATTTTTTATTATTATATTTTTATTTTCTTATCATTTTATTTTTAATGTTAGTTGTATTTTATGTTTATTTGTTATTTTAAGTTCAATATTATTTATAATTTTATTATGTATATTTTCATTTATTTATTAATATTGTTTAAGTTTGTAATGCTAGTTTAGTACATTCATAAGTTTGCTTTAATACATATTTTTTGTCATTATCTTTTTTTACTTTCATATTTTAAATATATTATAAAGTAACTTGTAAAATTATAAAAAAAGATAAATAAAAATGTTTGGTTTGGTTGTTATGAGAGGAGTTGATCGAAAGTTTAAGAAGTGATATTATTCTAAAATTTTAAAAAATTAAAAGTGATTAAAAATTACTCATTATTTTTTAGGGTTATTTCTATAATCCGTCCTCAAACTATCATGAAAATTCATATCTAACCCTGATATATAAAATCGGGCAGATCTAGGTATAAACTATTTTCGATTGGATAATTCGGTCCAATCATCTGATATTTAATTTATTGAAATTATTTTATTTTATTAGATTATTATTTCACCCTTCTAATTAAAAAAATACTATCTCTCTCCTTCTCTCCACACTCTCTTTTACTCTCCTCTCTCACCCTTCTCTTCTCTCTTCTCTCTCCCGCTCTCACCTCTCTCTCACTCTTTCGACCGGCGATGACGCGCATGTGAGCTTGGACGCTCTGCGAGTTGGGAGAGAGACCAGAGAGGTGAGAGAGAGAAAGGAAGATGATAGGAGAGAGATACGGGAGAGAAGAGTAGAGAGAGAGGGTAGAGAGGCGAGAGAGAGAAAGGAAGAGGAGAGGAGAGGAGAGAGAGTAATGTAGTGAGAAGGGTAAAATAGTAATTTAATAAATTAAAATAATTCAAAAAATAGAAAATCGGATTGGTGGACGAAATTGGTCAATCGAGAAAAATTTAGACCTATATCTACCCGATTCTATACATTAGAGTTAGATCTGAATTTTTACGATAGTATACTATTTTTTAATATTATGTGATATTTTTATATTTATCTTGATATATTTATTTAAAATATTTCATAATTATGTTTATGTGTGAATTTTCGTATATATAATGTTTAAAATTTTCTATTAATATTTTTTATATTTGTATTCATTTATAAATTTATTGTCTTTTCTTTTTAAGTTTTACTTTTGAATATTGCAAATTATAATTTTATAAAAAATATACAACTGGTTTTTTAAAATATTTTTTCTTGTGGGGCCACACCCAAAATCCCATCTCCCATTTTACTTCGACAAAATCTCTCTCTCACCTTGCGGAGCCCACCTGAACATGTAACTGTCACTCCATTACATTCATGCAAATCAAACTTAAATTTAGTCATTTGTAGTAAAAATGTTTATCGATAATTGTTTTTACATTAAAGCAAACTTGCCCAAAATCAATTCATCGTTAATAACCTGCTCTTTGCTGATGACGTATTGATATGTCTTACTGCAATATTCCCAAATTTAAGGAAACTCAAGAAAATGTTCAAATTATATGCCTCTCACAAATGAGATAATCAACTTCAATAAATTCAAGGTCTATATTTCTCCCAAGTTAAATGCCAATCAAAAGCTAAATCAAGAATATACTAGGTATAAATGAGGGATTCTACTCCTTTAATTATTTAGAGCACCCATATCCCACAATTTTTTATCTACAAAGCAAGATGTGGTAGTAACAAATAAGATATCCAATAGGATTTTTGGTTGGAAGTAGAAAACTCACACAAACTAGGAGAACCATCATGATAAAATTCGTTCTAAACATCATATACCCATTTACTCCACGAGTTTGTACTTATCTCATGGGCTCATTGAATTAATTGAAAAGCAAGTTAGATCCTTTTTATGGCCAACTGATGGTGGCAAGAGAGACATGCATCTTATCAACTGGAAAATTGTACAACTCCCAAAGTACGTACTCCAAAGACTTAGAAATTAGAAACATCCACCATATTAGAATCTCTCTACTGACAATGGGAATCCTTGTTGTCCTGAATGAGAATCAGGACCATTCGGCTAGGATGATTTCAAACAAATATGAACTATACGCTCATGGTCATGCTTCAATTCATTAGACACTAGTGTCTGATCTTAGAAGATTAGTATGAACACCTTGGATATAATTAAGACATGTATTAAAAAAATTGGTTGGTAATGAAGATAATACAAGTTTCATGATTGATCCATGATTATTTTGCACATCTCTTTCAATGATGCCCACTTCACTATTGTAAACATACATTGCTCCATTTTTACTTTAAAAGTTAGTGATTTGCCTTGTAATGGTGAGTGGAACTTATCTTTGTTACAAGCTTATTTTGTTACCAATCTAATTCTCCATATCACTGCAATTCATATTCTTGCATGTCTCAATGATGACAAGTGGATATGGGAGTCTGACCCGCATAGGATGTTCCATGCAAATTAGTCTATAAGTTCATTAAAAAGTCGACCCTTTATCATGGTCTGGGTGAAAAAAAATGTACAGAATTAATTTACCTCCAAAGATTCATATTTTCTTATGGAAGCTTTTACATGAAAAAATATCCACAAAGACCATATTGTCTTGTTTGGATCCTTCAATCAATGCCTCTTGCACTTTGTGTGCATGAGTGTAGAATCATGTAAACATTTGTTTTCTAAATGTTATATCAGCCAAAAGCTCGTGTCATTGTGCCAATAGAAAACTCATTATTCCTTTGAATACTTTCCTACTTGGTCTTATGGAGATTGGATATTTGAAGAGCAAGAATTGCAATTTGCCTATAAAGCTCAAATTCAATCATGTATTGCCTTTTGCCTATGGAGCTTTTGAAATTTAAGAAAGGCCCTCCATCTATGTTGTATGGCGGAAAGTCCTAACAATTTTTAATGAACATGATGAGCTCCACAGTCTTAAGGGACACCCCAAAATGACCCAACATGGGTCTTGAAGGAGCCCCCAGTATCCACTAAGTTTTGTTTGAACTCGGATGGCTCTTTCACAGGGCCAACAAATACAGGGATGCATGATACTTACTTAGATCCTCTAAATGGATTTTGCTGTTGGAGGTGCGGTTAGAATGACATTTTGATCAGCCTAGAAGCATAAGCATAGGCCACGGAATGAAGAGAACTTGGAATTAGGAGCATAATTTTTGAGTCGGACTCCTTGTTGTTAATCCGATTTTGAGGAAGTCAATTGTCAATGGTAAATAAAAAACATCATGTTGAATGTATGGCACCAAATTAAAGATTTTGTAACTTTAATCATGTATTGTCTTTTGCCTGTGGAGCTTTTGAAATTTAAAAAGGCCATCCATCTATGTTGTATGAAGGAAAGCCCTAACACTTTTTAATGAACATTATGAGCTCAACAGTCTTAAGGGACAACTCCAAATGACCCAACATGGGTCTTGAAGGAGCTTCCAATATCCACTGAGTTTTGTTTGAACTCGGATGGCTCTTTCACATGGCCAACAGATACAGAGGTGGAGGATACTTACTTAGATCCTCTAAATGGATTTTGTTGTTGGAGGTGCAGTTAAAATGACATTTTCATCAGCATAGAAGCATAAGCATAGGCCACGAAATTAAGAGAACTTGGAATTACGAGCATAACTTTTAAGTCAGACTCCTTGTTGTTAATCCGATTTTGAGGAAGGAAGTCAATTGTTAATGGTAAATCAAAAACATCATGTTGAATGTATGGCATCAAATTAAAGATTTTGTAACTTATATTTTAAAACACATTTCTAAATATTTAAATCAGACTGCAGACCATTTTGTGAAACTAAAAAAGAATTCTGCTACTTGTTCTTTTTGGCAAGGAATTCCTCTAACTTTTTTTTTCTTTTGAGACGCTGAAGGTCCTTCTTGATAATGAAATTCTACTTTTATAAAAAAAATATATACTTGGAAGAGTAGGAGCAGCTCAATGATGAACCTAATTACTCGAGATCACTGTTAACCACAAGAAGAAAACACCCTTTCGGATCATTGTGTCGTCAATTTCTATAAAGGAAAAACTTATTTTATACGGTACTTTTTTTTGGATCTATGATTAGAATTTCATTAGTGTTCATGATTATTAGCACTCGACTAATTTAGTGTTTGAACAAGCGCGATAAAAATAACTCTTGACTAAATTAAAGATTTCAAAACTCAAACTCGAGACTGTTCGTCTAATTCGAAGCACAGTCCTCTAATTATATTTGTCAATCAACTTGATTTATACAATACTTTTGTGTGCACTGTCCGTTTTCATTTTTTTTTCGGTTGTCACCCCAGTGTCCGAGAAGCAACGCCGATTCTCCAACCCACACGACGCTAATAGTTGTGTGCATTGGCCACGGGTTGGAGTCACGGCTCACCATTGAGCCCGATTAATCTGGTGTCACGCCCGGGTGGCGTGTCTGGCTATGGCAGGTGAGACTCCCAGCGAAAATTTTCTAAGGAGCTCGAACTCGAGACATCTGCTTAAGCGGGGAGAAGCCGCTATCCACTCCATCCCAACTCCCTTTGGGGCACTGTCCGTTTTCATAATCTCGGGAATTCGATTGGATCCCGGTGTGACGTTGTTTCGTGTACTTAAAATCACAAGAGTCCAACTTCGGCCGAAATCTCTCCGTCCACCGAACCAATTGCACCGAAACAAACAATACTTGAGGCAGACATAAAAAGTTGGCAAATAAATCTAGCTGGAATCTAGCGTTTGTCGACTTCATTTCCATAGGGCAAGAATTGGCATTGCAGACGTCAAAGTAACAAGTCACAGTGCTGCAGAGTGTTCTAAGGTTGCAGAGAGGTTATTATAAGTGAGTGCAAAAACATTAGGGACCATGAGAGCAACGTATCCATGCAAAGGGAGGGCGGTAGATGTCACATTAAGGTAAGCCCCCCCATGTCGCCTTGAGGAGGAACACGCATGCCTCACCGGTCTTATTTCTTCCTAAACATGCCTCAGTGAAATCAATTCCTCTAGTCTAATCGGTCCTCACACCAAGGAGCACAATCTCAAAAACTGAAACTATGTAAATCAATGCCTTATTGGCGTTTGGAATTGGATTACACTCGTACCAATCCTGGTCCAATAATAATTGAAACAACAGAGAAAAAAGATCTGGTCCCAGTTCATCATTTAAATCTTAATCAGCATGTATTATTGCCTTTTTGGTGCATCACCTCTTTTCTTTTATCATACCCTTGGTTGGGATATCAAGTCTAATTTTTCAAATCTAATCATCATCATCAGATATACGATTCGAAATGATATAAACTAGTAGAAATGGAATTTCCAACCATATGATGACAATAACTCTAATTTCTAATGTACAATCCGTATAGATCAAAATAAAGCCATACTCATATATCTCGTGGTGTCCATTCAGGGATAATTTAACATCATTTATCTTGTGAATAAATGGGTTGATGACATTTTTTAGGAAAATTCATGACCCACATCATGAAATCAGAAAAATTAAAAACAAAGGGTGATATAGAAAAAACTTGGAACATTATAATTCCCAATAACAGGTCGTGTGAGACTATAGTACAACCCAATGTCTTGGGTCCCTAACATTATTGCTATGAGAAACAAGAATTGCTTGAGCCATGAGTTAATATGTGGTGTTGGTTTATTGTTATTGCTTCCACTTGAGCCTTATTAGTTTTTGTGACGTCTGTGTCCACTAGAATTGCCTTTCAGACAAATTGCAGGGATCTTTCCCTCTCTTGGGTTACCTTTGAGGCCTTTCCTTAACCAAAATCATGCGCACATTTACTTCTATATTATGTCCCAAGTTCATTTGTCTCTATTGACGTGTAATGTATCAGGAAAAGAAACAAGAAGTCATGTTAGATAGGTATAGCATTTCTGTGCACTGATTAGTTTAATGATAGACTTCAGGGATGAGAATGAGATTGGATACCTTTAATTAGGTCTAGCTTAGGCATTCCATTAACTAAAGGAATGTTGTGACATTGACAGCAATCGAACTTCTAGTTCCTTTTCAATGCCCTAAACCTTTAGGTCTTCTGCATACTATTTGTTAATTAGCCTCACAATTCAGTAAAGTTTTCTCTTTCATTTCATGAAATAGAGGAAAAGCCAAGTTAACTATGCCACTTCACTATATTATATTGATGTGCATGCATCTCAAGAACATATAATCTCAGCACTGCCCTTTAGTACATCTTATTATGCTGGTTTTCCAACTTTTTTTTCTTTAAAGTTAAAAGTTAAAACTAAAGCAATCAACATTAAAGGTGTAAAGAGCCATGCCAAATAAAATGAAATCCACCTTGAACAAAATAAATAATAAATTTCAATATCTTCAAACAAGAAAAAATCTGCACAAGGTAAGAAATCAAATTCTGAACCAGTGGCAAGAAATTGTCCAACTCATTACCAGATTACTATGTGTTACTGTAACAAAGGTCCCCTGTTAACAATTAGTTAGGACGGCAAGTGGCAGTATTTAAAGAATGGATCACTAAAAAACTTAGGCAAGGATGCAAGATCATAGATGAACAGAAACATCTCACAATCATAAGTCTCTCTTTCATGAAGATTAACAATTCTAAATGACTATAACGAGGCCATTATCTCTTCAGTGGTAGCTCTTTTTTAAGTTTTTTTAGAGAAGCCCTTTTTAAGTTTTGTTGTGTAGTAAGCAAAAAGAGAGAGAAGGCTCAAGGGGGGTGCAGCCGTAGGCGGACAACTGTGTAAATGGAAGTAGGGCCTTGCTCTCCTTTTTGCAGGGGGTGAGACAGAGGAGGAATTGAGCAATAAGCACGCGAGGGTTTCCTAAATGGAAAATCTAAAAGCTTAGAGGGAGGAAAAAGACGCTTTGTTTACTTAATTACAGGTAATCTAATCAATCCTTTGTTTAGTCCATGTTGACCCCCTTTCATGTCAATCATACAAATGGATATAGACTTGTTTGCATAAAAAATAAATATAGCCTAAAGGGTTGAATCAAATTTGCCTCTCTTTAGTTTGGCTATCTATCTCAATCTCTATCTTTTCAAAGGTAAAAAATTGAGAAAAGAATAAAAAAAAAAGAAAAAATTGTTGGGAACGTAGGGTCTGCCCACTTCCCACTAAGGTTGTTGTAAATGGGGCACAATAAGGGTGATGGTGACAAGAATGGCTTCTTTTGATGGGCCAGAGGGAGGGTAATGTGTCCAAGTTTTGGTTGATGACCTTGGTAGGTGGATGGAAGCATGGAGCGTCTAAAATGACCAGTGTGATGAGAAGGGTGTTGAATCATGTAAGACCATTGTTTTCCTTTTCTTTCCTTCTTTTTTTTACCTTTTGTCAACGGAGTTTGTAGACTTCTTTTTGGGCAGAAGAAGAATGTAAACTGCAATGCTCTTAAGTGCATTGGTGAAACTAATGTAGTGGAGGGTCAAAAGGGACTTCAGTTGCCGACCAACCAATGAGCTGTGAGGATTTAGCCTGTCATGATGCTGCAACTTCGCTATTCTTAATGGCTTCTTATGATGCTGTAAATGTTATACGACAAGATGCCTATTTTGCTACATGGGTGAGCGACCAATGTTTCTGGGAATAGTACTATCAAGGGGCGATGGTATGGACATGCGTGGTTCCAGAAAGAAAGGGTAAAAAAAATGCAGACATGCATGGCTTTGGTCAATGGATGAAGTGAATGTTGCACCCACCATTTAAATTGCCACCTTAGTTATAATCACAAATTTTCTCTGCAATTGCAAGCATAATTGCTTCATGATGGCAACTCAATTGCAAATTAGCTAAATCAATTAGCATATGCCACCAAACAAAGCAATTGGAATGAAATTTCATTATGTATGTATTATGTGTGCAGATTCGCCTAGTTAAGTGTTCCACGGTTCAGAAAAAAAAAGATTAAGTTGAGAGAATCAGATGGTTTAAGATTGAGACACACATCAAATGTAAACAGTCAAGTAAGAAGAAATTAATTCCATGGAAGAAATGTAGTCAAACCTTGTATTGTTGTGACTTTGACTTCATTAACTTGATTCTAAAATTCGTTTGCTTCTGCCGCATTCAGATTTTTGTGCCTTCACTGGATGAACTTGCAAACTTTGTTACCATCGTCCATGCACTCAGAAGATTAGCTGTTTAAGCGATTGCACCAGAAACAACTGAAACAAAGTTCCACAAGTCAGTGTCAACGTCCGGAAATGTGCATCAGCCTTACTTCTCGCTATCTTGTTCTCTTGCAGCATAACAATTTATTACTAAAAATATGTGTTCTTCCATGTTATCGTGAGTGCAAGATGAATCCACTCGATGCCAATCAACAGTGACCGGGAATCCACCTATATCTCTGGCACTGAAACAGCTGAGTTTTGATGCTCTTTCGGAGAGGAGACGGACTAACACACCCTCTGTTCAAGAGTTTTGAACACTTACATCATAAAAAGCTCAGTCATCATGTTACTCGATTAAACGGCCATCATCCGTGGTTTTAGATGAATAACTACTGGAATATTTTGATGGGTCCTAGATAAGCAAGAGTCAAGAGAAAACATGAGCAAATGCACATAAAATATTAAATCAAACAAAATAAAATTATTTTGTTCCTAAAACAAAATGCCTGAAAAGTACATATAATGAGTAAGAGGAAACGATTGTGTACTCCAACTTTGACATGGAAACTTATGCCACCTAAATAATGCCCTTCAACAATCAGCAACAACATGATGAAAAGACAGAGAAAAGACAGGTGCTAGATAACACGCACATCCTGAGCCAAAAGAAACTTTCTACAAGGGGGTACAAAGTTATTTGAATTCAATTATTTGCCAGTATGACTATGTAAAAGATTACGGAAGCAAAAGAAGGTCAAATAGGCAGATAATAATAATTAGAATAGAAATTTTCAAAATATCAAATTATGGAATCAGTGAAAGGCTTCATATCAAATTGTCCAAAAATTTGTTTGTTCTATTCTCATGTCATTTTGCACTCACATGGGTGGTCTGTTCCAATGTTAAGCCAAGGGTTTATCCAAACTAGTAGGAGCAAAACTCTCAACTCCTCAAGTACACAAATGGCATCAAGTTTTGTGCAGGGGAGGCACAGATAGCCTTTTCCCTAGAATATCATTCTATTGCATGGTCCCTACCTCTACGAAGGTGATAATAATGGAAGAAACGGAGAGAGAATAACAACATTAAAATTGGTTTCTAAGTTAAAACCTAGATAGAAACAAAAGGTTGTTTTCTCCAAAAAAAGAAAAACAAAATAGTTGTGGATCGTTTTTTTTTCCATTAGAAACTAGGAATATGAAAGAAATACAGTGTTGACAATGTACATGAACATTTTCAGGCAATTTGTTCATAACTTGAAGTATGCAACATATAACCTTTTATCATATAATGAAAGATACTGCTGGCTATTTATGAGTAAAAGTGAAATAAGTTGTCAGCTTCAAGGCATCTGTCTTTACAGTAATGGAGATATATCAACAAACTTAGTACGGAATAAGACATTAGCATGTTCAAACTTTCCCTGTTCCAGAAACAACAATTATAGCAGATTGTAGATAAGAACCGCAAAAATATTGAAACTTGGAAAGGGTATTTGGAAATTTTATTTAGACAAGAAAGTTTGAAGTAAACTGAGAGTGCCTAAATCCTAGCACTTATGAAAAACAAAAATGAACAATACAATCAAGGTTGTTAAGTTCGAGAGTTTGTAAATTTGTTTTCTCTCTTGTAAACTCATATCATAAAGTCGTGCCGTGAACTTGTAGAGTTTATGTACCAAATAAATTTAATTATAAAATGATTAACATGCATCCATAATATGAAATTATGCACTTATTTAAGATCCTAATATATATAAATCAGTATATTTCATCAATATGACATAAAAATGAAGCAATAAAAGTAAAAACTATTAATTATAACTACTAAGTAATTAACAACTTTGCAATTTATTAAGTTAAAAAAGTAAGGAGAGATAAAAATGCATTAAAGTTGGTTGCATTCATAATATATTATTCGTGAACTTCACTCATAATTATGAATAAGTTAATTAAATAAAATATTTCCTATTTATAAATAATTTATTATGTAAATTGAAGATTTGTGTGTATTCATATAGAATCATATAAACTCTTATAAAACCGTATAAACTTTATAAGAGTTTATGTAATGTTTAAAATTAATTTTTTAATAGAATCTAAGAGTCTAACTCATTTAAGAGTTTATGCCGCTTTGACTCGTTTTGTTTACCTAAACTCTCAAACTCATAAGAGTTTAAGAGTTTGACTCGAGAGTTTGACAACCTTGAATACAATAAGTGTTCTAATTTGGTTTTCCTATTCTTTGGAAGATCATTTCCTCAGCTTATTAAACTCCAATTTGGCATTTGGTGGATAGCATAATTGAACATCTTGAGGTCTGAACACTGAAGATAAATATACAAACTTTTAGTTATTTGTGTACCAATAACATATTGACTTAACAGCAAAACCATTATCAAGATATTCCATGTGAACCTTCTCAAAGAAAAAAAGATATTCCATGTGAGAAGGTCCAAATGATTAACAAGTTGATTAGTTAATGGAGTAACACTCATGATATCCGAATGAACTTGAATTCTTGGGTCTTACAGTTATAAATGTAACTCTGGGTATTCCACCAGTAAGTCAGGGACTATGTTCCAATTTTAAAGGTGCTTAAGAATAAGATATTTAAGAGACAATTACTTTTCCTTCTACATTACAGTAGTGTGTTCTGATTTTCCTTGACTTCCTTAAATCTAAAGTACTGCAAACCCTCTAGTTCGTAAATTAGTGAAAATACGACATAGTTATTACTTATTATGGATTGTCCTGATTAAATGTTCAATTCAGGTAACACTAAATCAAACTTACAATTGAGCATTCAAAGTAGAATGCTTTAACTCTCTGAAGCGGGAATAATAAATTGTGAGCTCCATCCAAAAGTGTCATGAGAAGTCTCTGTGTCTTCTCCAGCCTATCAGTGACTTATTTACAGGAAAACGTTCACAAGTTTGAAGAGAATTTGATGGCCAAGGTTCATGAAGGATGTTAAGTTTAAAGTAGTTGGAAATGGTCATTACAGAATTAAGATTTTAAGGAAGACTAGAACATAATATTTCCATAAAGTGGGCACGACTAGGCACATGGGAAAAGCAACCAATTGCTCCTATAATGCTTGTCTTATGTACTTCTGAATGTTTTATGAATTGCTGTCTTTCTTCCATTAATGTATCAGATGTTTTAAATCAAAGATGTTCAGCCCATCACTGCGGGTTTTCATCTTCTTTCCAGAAACCAACTTCTTTAGGTCATCCAAAATTATAGAACCACTGCTTACTTGTTTCATTTTTCTCAAGTCAAAGTATCAAATGCATCCAATAGGCAGCGGATAATCAGATGCCCAAATCATGAAAAGACCAGTGAATTCAGCAGATTATTTTTTATTAGTTTTGCTAACGGCCTGTCAAGAAATTCAGGCGATCCTTAAAATTCCAACAGGGCAATTTTTTAATCTAACAGCTCGTTCCCTATGGCTTGGGCTTCGTAAATTTCCCATTTGATATTAAATATTCACGGTAAGGAATTTATTTGTTTAATGTTACATTAGATAGTTGAGGCAAAGTTTCCAAGTAATTGAAATCATCTCACCTTCTCGGTTAACAAAGCTATTTCTCACATATCAAAGAGCTTTCTTTGATGAGATTCTGGCTGCACTTTTGAGAACTCAAATAATTCCTCTCAAGCAAAGAAAACTTAAGAGATTGCTGTATAATCTCACCATTATCTCCTATGCGAAGAAGGTCAAAATGTTAGCTCAGAGTTCCCCCTTATCCAATTTCAAACAAGAACTACTGAAAATATAGAAACCTCAGATAGAGGATGTAATGTGAGAACTAGGCTTAGGTGGTCAAACCTCAATGGGCAACTTGAGTATCACTTTATTTCCCATAGTCTTTATTAACTATTTGTCGATTGTGAATTTCCTCTGCTTAGTCATTTCTTTTGACTTGCAATTTTGGCATGTAATACAACAACAACAAAGCGTGTAATATGAGATCATTGTTTAATATTCTTGAGAGGCGCCCAACTTACCCCTCCTCTTGTTCACTTCATGATTCTTTCATCAACATCCCTGTAAACATCACTATGTCCTTCAACATAATTTTGTTTAGCATTTCATATGTAGACGAATGAATTTTAGAATTGCACGAGTAATCTTAGAATGATAAAACAAATATCAATGCATAAGTATTAACTTTGAGATCCAAATAACAATGAGAAGAACTAAAATCAATTAACAAGCAGGAAGCAAGAAAGCAAAACACTGCACTAGCATGATGTTGATTGCCAAGTATAGGAAAGGGAAAAATATATCTGTAACCATACAAGAGGTAAATAAACACATGTTCACAGCCAAAAGGAACAAATTTGTGTATGTAACCTGTGTGGCCAAAGCACCAGCTCTTTGTGTTTTCATCAGTTAAGGTAGTAAAATCTTTCTTCATAAAATTCTCTCCTGTCAAAAACAAGCTATGGTTTCCTTTAAAAAAGAGAAACATGGTTCAGAACAACTTCCAATACATTCCCTCAGTTGGTTAGATGTCAAAGGATCTGCAAGGTCAAAGGAATTTACTCTGTCCGATCCCTCCAATCGTTGTTCAATCCCATTGTTCGGTGATTTCTGATGTTGCCACTCATTAATAGATCTATCATCACATTATCAAAACATAACAACCATAAATATCAAAATATGCATGGAGGAGAAGGGTAATCAAATTCAAGAGAGATTCAATCTTTCTCAGTCACAGAGACAATCCAATGATTGGCATCCACAAAGGAAAAGAATCTGATGGTTAGTACTTTCGCCGACCTAATAGTAGGAGATCCAATGTTTCAAATACCTTGCCGGAGAAAAAAAAAGGTTGGAAAAAAAAAACATCACCTGCCGAGAAGCACTGATCTCGGGGGCTCTGGCAGCGATTCAGACTTGTCGAACACGATTGAGACTGTTTTCTCAAGGTCGTGTGATGCCGAGAAGGAATCGTACGTTGACGAGCATCTCATACTTGAAGAGGGCGCTGAGCCGTGAGGCGGCGGCGTTGAAGCAGGGTGTGGAGGTCGGAGGCGATCTCCCCCTCCGCGGACAACTTGGAGCTTTCGATGCTGTCCACTTTCCTCGAACCCTGTCTCCGGCGACCTGAGTCATGTCTCCGACGTCTCGGGAAAGCTGTCAAGAAATTGCCGCCGCCGGAGAACGGGAGAAATCCGGAACCAAGAAACGGGGACTTCTCGAAAGGCGGGAACTATGGCGAATTTCATATCTAATTCTATATTTCAAAATTTTGTTTTGCAGCTTTGACATTTTACTTTCATTATTAAGTCTTTTTTATGTTTATTTTTATTTAATTAGATCAATCTCTCTCTCTCCGCGCCCCTCTCTCGAGAAAAAAAATAAACACATGTAACCAATTTTTCTATCAATAGTTTTTCCATATTACTAATTTATCTGAACTTAAAATTAGTTAAGCTCACTAAATTAATATATTGCTTCAATATTATAGAAAATTAAAATTATTTAGCAATGTAGATTACATTTAATGTTATGAGATTGCCTAATAGAAGTATATTTTCAAATTATCATCCAAGTGGCACTCCTATTTATATTTTTTTCCTATATTTGTCACATACATAATAAACCACATTGTATAATAATAACAACTAGTATACTATAATAATAAATATTATTAACTGATATTTATATAATATTAGATTAGTATCATATTATGATTAATAATATATCATTAATTATTAATTATAAGTATTTATGTCAATTATAAATATTATACTATTATTATCAAATTGTGAGGGGTATTAATTATTCAATATGTTAATTTATGAAGTTATGATTCAAGTATATAAGTTTTAATTTAATAATATAAAACTTTCAACCTAATAATATTTATGAAAGGTATTTCGGTGAAAAAATGTATATTACCTGGTAATTTTTTTTATCTAAGCAAACATAATAATTTGAACTATAAGTTGGTAATGTACATTACTAATAATTTAATTAAAAAAACTGAAGATTTTAAATAGATAACACAATATTACTTATCTCTTCAATCGTATGATATTAGATCTACGGTGAATATTAGATTTTCTCTCTCCTATTTTTTTGTATCGATTGTAGAATTAACATCCTATGATTGAGGAGATATGATACATGGTGTTACATACTTAAGTAGTTAGCATCTTCATTAATTCATTTAATAAGTAGCAATATTTTTATTAGGCAATGTATATTGTTGGATAATGTTGAGAAGTAATGTAGAGTAAATTCTCCCTGCTTTCACAAGATTTAACAACAAGTTTTCCATTACACCACCAACAATTCGCTAGTCAAATGCAACAACATCTTCAACCCCTTCTCGTCTATCAACCTATTTGACCCTTCGAGGCTTCCCCAATCTCCATCATCGTCTTTCACTCCCTTGCCGAGATGCCCTCCGCATCAGCGATATCTTGACCTTTGCCAATACCCGCATCGACTAGAAGAGACCTTAGAGGCCTACTTTTGCCAAGATTGACCTCCCCCGAGCATCACGAAGGAGGATGTGAAATTGGTGGAGGAGGAAACGAGCTCGGAGCTCACCTCTCTCAAGTAAATGCGAGCTATAGAGAGATGATGGGTTGTTTTTGTCTGAACAAATAAAAATAAAGAAAACACAATTATTGATGGTGAAAGTGAAGTAACAAAAAGTTAAAAGGTCAAATGATACAAAGCGAAATTTTGAAAATGTGGAGTCGAAGACAAAGTTAGACATGAAGATTGGGAGGGGCTAAGCATTAAAGATGATTTCCATGAGTTTGGAGGCATAGTTTCCGATTATTTTTTGTTGCATTTACAAATTTTCTAACTTTTTTGTTTATGATTTTAGTTTCAGAATCAAATTTTTTTAAGAGACATATTTACTACCTTTATTTATTTATCATTTTTCTAAAAAATTTTGTTGGGTTCGAGCATGATGCCATAAGATGCTTTAATATTAAATGTATAATAATAAAAGTAAAGATTTTTTTAATTCATATTTAGAATTTAATTTATGGGACCCAAGTTATATATATATATATATATATATATATATATATATGTATATGTATGTATGTATGAAATAGTAAGACAAAATTAAAAAAAAAAAGTGTTTTGGGTGTTGCCCTCTCTCCTCCACATTTGACTATAGTTTCATCCTAAGTAGTGTTATATGTAAAAATTCACTATGATTCATGGGTGTAAAAGAAAATAACCCTATAGTATATTGAGTTAGACTAGTCAAAAATTTATAAAGGTCTCTCGATCTTTTGTGATGTGGTATGTGACTCTTGAGACAATTATCCATATAGAATGTGATTTAGTTAATAAAATACAAAAAAAAATCTAAAGTTCACTAGTACAAAAATAATAAGATACATTTTTGGGCTCGGTAAAGTGACGAGCAAAATTATCATATTTATTACAATTATAGAATTTAACTTTTTGCTATATTGATCTTTTTTATTTCGTTGATGCTATAATAATTTTTCTAACCGTTTGTTTGGTCGAACATGTTCCTTTCGTTTTTTAGAACTTCACTCATTATAGCCTTTGCACTTTAAATTCTTCTGTAAATTGGAACTCTCTATACATAATGAGAGCTTGACAACATCAAGACGATCTTCTTCCAATTCAAGATGACGCATGGAATATTTTAATATTTTAATATTTTCATCATAAGGAACAAATTATGGCTTGTAATTGTTGTTCATCACTTAATGTAAAATTAACATCCTTGAGTTGAGTTATCATGTTTGACATATGTCTCAGATGTTTTTTCATATCATAGCTTGAATATTTCTTGTAAGTGTCAAACTCGATGTTAAGCACACGAATTTTGATAAATAAAGTACCTCTAAATTTCTCTTTGATGAGGATCATATGTCATTTTCCATTATCGTGTTTTCTAAACTCTCTTATGATGTCATCATCCATACTGCTCAATAAGGTAATGAGAGTAATTGAGTTTTTTCTTTTTTCAAGCATCATAGTATTCATGCTCTCTTTTATGTTGGGCCATATTGCCTACTTCAGGCTATTCTATAATAAAATTTAGATCTTCAAATGTCTCTTATCTCTTGCTCTTCAAGCGCATATTGGAGTTTCATGCTCCAAAATCCATAGTTATCTTTATCTCCATTCATTTTTTGCTCTTATTGAGTTCGAGAACAACGCTCTTATGATAAGTAAAAGTTCTATAAGAAAAAAATACACATAAATAATTGTCCAAAATACGTACATTTGCTTTTCCATAAATTAAGTATGAATTAACAATAAATTTTACTATAGAGTCGAAAGGTCTTTAATATTTTCAGTCATCATCTAATTTGTAATGTAATGTATTAATCAATCAAAATGATTATGCAAGATAATTATCATATAAATCCATTGTGTTTCGACATTTATCATTCTTATTGTAAAAAAATATAACACATGAGATTAACAACTTATACATGCTCATCAATACATCATAAATCATGTGACAAAGCCATAAAAGAATAAACTCATCATCTTGTACTTTCTCTTATTCCAAAGATAAAAAATTTGCACTACCATATAAATATGACATAACGAGTCATGCCTTTGACAAACACAAAATAATATATTTCTACGAAGAATATTCTTTTATATATAATACAAGAATATGATGCATTTATGTCATAACACAAAAAATTATTCGTCATCTTATATTTCATTTTCTTTCAAAAATAAAAATTTTGCATTATCATAACATTTTTTTTCATACTATTGTCATATGCAAACTATAGGTTAAGTAAAGTGCAACCTAGAAATCTTGGTTGCTGCACCTTATGGCCTCACCCATAAAGTGTGGGTCTCACTCAACTTCTTGAGATATGTGGTCCAACAACTTTAAAAGGTGAGGTGTTCCCACATTTTATATGTGATGTGTAGCCAAACTCTACAAAATAAGAGGTTAAGTAAGGTGCAATCAAGAAATCATGATTGCACCCCTCACCCATAAAGTATGGGCATCACCCCACTTTTTGAGCTATGAGGTCCAACAACTTAAAAACAATATGCAACTCCATATAATATTGTTGAAAAAAGGCTTAACAATAATTTACGGAATTATCTTCTTTCCCTTAATGCATAAATTTAAATTGGGTGATGACAATAATAAAGAGAATTAAATCAGACCAGAGGCACACAAGATTGTGAAAAACCTCTCAAGGTGAGAGAAAAAAATTATGGGAGCGAGCAACAAATCTTCCACTATGAAAAAATAGGGTACAAAGTTTCTTCTTTGATCTCAGTAGAGGAATTCAGAAATAAAAGCCTCAAGAAATAATCTTGGATCTCGCAGAATAATCTCTTCGAAAATTGAGATAGAAGTCAGAAGGATTCACCGAAATATTAGAGATTGATGAGAAGACTTTAGAGAATCTCTGCCTGAAGTTTCGTTGAAAACGGATTAAAACTCGCCTCCAAATGAAATACCTAAAGATTTTCTCTCTCCTCTCTATCTTTCTCTCTCCTTCTCAGCGGCTGGAAGACACGGTGGTGGCTCCAGAATTTTTCTCATTCACGCAACCAACCACCTCACGCGTCTCTCTCTCCTCTTTTATAAATGATGGAGACGTGCAACTCCCACACAATCTTTTCTTTTTTTTCTTATTTTATTTTATTTCATTCTTGTGGGCCCGCATCAATTAATAAAAGCCCAACAAACTCTCTCTTCTTAATTATGCAGAGGGTTCCAACAAATCTGCATGCTCCTTCAGAACATAGTCTTTTCTCTAGGTAAAGGCTTAGTCATCATATCTGACACATTCTTATCAGTATGGATCTTTTGAAGATAGAATCTCTTTTTTTTTCTATCTCATCATGAATCCAGTGATAGCGCACATTAATATGCTTGAACTTAGAATGAAAACTAGAATGCTTACTCAGATGTATATCACTCTGATTATCACAATGAACATGATAGTCCTTCTGCTTCAGGTCTAAGTCCTCCAAAAATTGTTTCATCCACAGAACTTCCTTGCATGCTTCAGTAGCTGCGATATATTCTGTCTTAATTGTTGATAGTGCAACACACTTCTGTAACTTGGACTGCCATGAGACTGCTGCTCCTGCAAATATCATCAAGTAATCAGAAGTAGACTTCACACTATCCACATCATCTGCCATGTCAACGTCAGTATAGCCCTCTAGTACTGGATCAGAGTCACCAAAACATAAACAAACTTTAGAAGTGCCTTGAAGATATCTGAAAATCCACTTAACTGCATCTCAATGCTCTCTACCAGGATTTGATAGGAATCGATTGACCACACCAACTGCATATGATATATCTGCCTTGTGCAAACCATTGCATACATCAGACTACCAACTGCAGATGCATATGGTACATACTTCATCTTTTGTTTCTCAGCATTATTTCTTGGACAATGTCTAGAACTCAACTTGAAATGACTTGCAAGTGGCGATGAAACTGTTTTGGCATTCTTCATATTAAATCTCTCCAAGACTTTCTCAATGTACTTGATGACAGAAAAAGGTATACTTAATTAGGTTGACCCCGTTCCCGAAAAAGCTTACCCAATCTCCACTTTTATAAACAATTTGTGCTGATTTACTTTCATTTTCCACTTTTTGAATATTCGGTATCATCATTATTGTTTTTTGGGAATTTGAGCTAATTTAAGAAGATTTTAATCAGATTTTACGAATTTAATTATTTGAGTATTCAAAAATTCAAATTCCTTTCGTTTTTGTTGATGCAGCTAGGAACAGGGGTAACCTCCACAACTGACACCCAGATTTTACGGAGTTGATGCCTCAACTGCGAGATTTTTGGGGATTTTAAATTTTTAAGATCTTCTCACATCCGGATCTTCTCTTTTTGTTACAGCTGAGGAACCAGGGGAATCAAGATAACTACCATAACTGCCAGCCCAGATTTTGTGGATTATTAATCCAGATTTTAACTGTCATATCAGCCCGAACCAAGATTTGACTTGCCATAATAATCGAGATTTTGGAGATTCTGCAGAGATCACCTACCGAAACAACCCAACAAATCTGACTTATGGTGCAAGGCTGAAGACCCTTTAAAAAGGGAAGATGCAGAACACGCACCGGGGGGAGGACAGACGGTCGGAACTTTATCTTATTTTACACTTTACTTCGGAAAACACTATGTTGGTTGTATTTCATTTTGCTTTTGTAATTTATGTACCCAGGATTTCCGGCTAGACTCCTACCGTCGGGATCCTGGGGAATACTCTGTTTCACTTTCATTTACTCTGAAATGCTTTGATTTTCATTTCTCTATCGTCCACTTGATCTCGCGTATTGAATTGTGATGATGGGTTTCGTTTATTGTTTTGTTGTTAATCGTATGATTTTTCCCAAGTGTGCACTGTCCTTAGGAGCCTTATAGTGTTGTCACCTTCACACAATGAGCCGAGAGGTTAATGATAAAGTTTGGGAGAACCTTAGTCTAGGTTATGCCTCCTTAGTTAGGGGATAGGTGAGAGTTTGCCCCTACCTCTGGAGCTTTACCCGGAGCGAGTAACATTGTCTTGAGTTCGATTTATAGATTTAGTTAGAGAGGTGAACTAAGTTACCTTGACCTCGATAGAGGCTTGATAGGTTACTTAGGGAACATTCTCTTGGTTCCCGTAAGCATACGCCACGAGAGTGGGGGCTTACTGATCAGGTTACCTCTGCGAGAGCAGGGTAATGCT